>PVJX010013841.1:0-46406 GCA_004027295.1 Dolichotis patagonum
GTGTGTATGTGTGTGCTGTGTGTGTGTGTGTGTGTGTGTGTGTGTGTGTTTCGGTAGTCCTAGGGATTGGACCTAGGCCCTGAGCTACATGTCCAGCCTGTCCTCCCTCCTGTTTCTTATAGTTGAGAAACGGCCTCACTGGATTCACTGCCCGGGCTAGAATCAAACTTTTGAACCTCCTGCCTTGCCCTCCCAGAGTTCTGGGATGCGAGGTGTGCAGCCCTACACCCAGCCAGTCCTTTTTTAAAATAAGCTTTTTACTTTGAAGCAATTTGAAGGTAACCCAGAGATTGCAAAGATGCTGCAGAGTGCCCACGTAGCTTCCTCCATTGTTAGGGTATTCTTTTACTAGTGCAGATAGTGAGGGACTAAAAAACCAGCCTTGGAATATTATTACTAACTAAACTCCAGGCTTTATTTGAATTTTAGCAGTTTTTCTATTAATGTCTTTCTTTCTTAGGGTCCAGTCTAGATGACCGCATTGTGTCTAGTGGTCATGTCTGCCCTGGTGACATTTTCTCATTCTTCCCCTGCTCTTTATGACCTGGACACTTTGACCAGAGATTATATAGAATGTCACTCCATTTGGACTCATGAAAGACCGAGGTTATGGGTTTAGGGATGGGAGCTTCACAGAGCTGGCTCAGATCAGAGGGTGTGTGTGTTCATGAGTCCGCTCCCGCTGATGGCCTGGCCAGCTTTCTCCTCTGGGAAGTTCCTTTTCTTCCCTTTCCAGTCTTGGTTATGTGGAAGCAGGGCTCTAAGTCTAGCCCCTATTTAGGGTGTGTGTGTCTGGGTGTGTGTGTGTATGTGTGTGTGTGTGTGTGTGTGTGTGTGTGTGTGTATGTGTGTGTGTGTGAGCCCCCCTTCTTGGAGTGGGGGACATGGATAGATAAGGTTTGGAATTCTTCAGGAAGGAGGATTTGTCTCCTGTTGCTTTTACTTGGTCATTATTGCGCCAGTGTAGATTGGCGTTCATTCCGCACCTTGCGGTGCATTCCAGGACTGTGCTGGTTTGTTGCACATGTTGTTCCAGCTGGGCTCCTGTGCAACTCCGGTGCCCTTGTTTGCTTTTTGCGCACATCCTAACCTGATACTACAGAGGGCTTCAGGTGCATCTTGTACTTTTTTCTGGCCGAGCTCTAGAATCAGCCATTTCTCCAAGGAACCTGGTTTATTTTCTTGGTGAGTGGTATTTTGAAATCAAGACCTGGATTCTGGGTGTACCAGTTCCTCCTAGAGTGTCATTGACCCTAGGCCCTGTGAACTGACAGAGCTGGGAAACACAGGTTGAGCAGCCTGTCCTGGGAATCCAGAATCTGAGATGCTCCAAAATCCAGCTGTTTTGAGCACTGATGAGACACCACATGTAGAAAATCCCTCCCCTGACCTCATGCCACAGGTCACAGTCAGGAAGCAAGGGCACTAAAAATAGGGTATAAACTTACTCCCAGGCTATGTATGAGGAGCGTATGAAACGTTAGTGAACCTTGTGTTTAGACGCGGGTGTGGATTCCATCCCCAAGATAGCTCATGTATATGCAAATATTCCCAAATCCTAAAAATTGAAACCCAGTTTAGGTAAGGAATACTCAGTTTAGATACACGTATAAGATATGACTAAAAAGTAGGATGCATTTAAATTTTTAAACATTCATTACAGGGAAAGACACATTGCTGTTAGTCCCCCTGCATCCTTCTTGTTCTGAATACTCATCCCACCTTTCTTGCCCCTTTCGGAAGCAGTTCTGGAAGTCCTTTATTTGGTGTGACCAAAAATAAGATCAGTGTTGCTGTCAGGTGACATGAGTGGAAGCATATTTTGCAGCATATCTCACTGATGAACTATTTATGACAATTGCAGTCAAATTAAACAGCGCAGAGTGTCCTTAGCCAACCTGCTCACCGGATGTGTCACCATGTGACCTCTGGCTTTTCCCAAACAACCATGAAAACTAAATGTTTTGAATCAGTTCAGGACATGAAGGCAGCCAAGGAGGACACTGATGAAAGACTTCAGAGCTGCTGCAGAAAGAGATAAGAACAAGAGGATCAGTGTGTGCAGTGAGGGGAGGAGTTTGAGAGGGATTCATGGCCATGTGTTTCTACTGTAGTATATTTTTTAAAATCTAAACTTACTATTTTCAGTCATACTTCATGTATTTCCTGACCCACTTATGTTTCAGGATTTCTTCCTGTGAGCCTTTATTACGCTACACACGAGCTCCTGTTGATCTCTCTGGCTCTCATCTGTTACAAGGCCCATTCTAGCATTTTCCCAACATCCTTTGGCCCCCATCGGCCTTCCGTTTACTCACTTGACTGTAGTATATGTGGGGCTTTTGAACTGCCAACCTGTCTCTCATGAGAAACAGCTCTGGCACCTGGACGCTGTGGTGCGCAGTTACTTTGCCTTTTATGGTTTCCAATGAAAGCATCGTTTTCCACAGTTGCACATAAGCTACTATTTTCCCCCGACCTTTCAGTGATGTGATAGCTACACTTGTAATGCAGTTAAACTCTCTCTCGGTATCCATCCCAGCATCCCCCCATTGATGCTGTTACTTTTTAAGGCGATGTTTATAAATTTTTCATATTACTGTATTATTTTCATATGTATTAATATGAAGCTCCCGAGTCAGGCGTGGTAGTGAATGCCTATAATCCCAGCACTTGGCCGAGGCAGGAGAATTACCCTGAGTTTGAGGCCAGCATGGACTACACAGCAAGACCCTATCTCAAAAAATCAAAATCAAAACAAAACATATGAAAGCTCTCTTGTCAGAATATAGGTTTACAGTTTTTCAGTATTATGAATCTCCAGCAAAATATATTCTTTTGTGTTTTGTTTCTAGAGGTAGAGTCTCACTGTATTATCCAAGCTGGTCTCAAACTGCTGGGCACAGATGGTCTTCCTGCCTCAGTCTCCCGAATAACTGGGACTAACAGAAGTATGTTGCTATGCCCAGCTGTGGAGTAATTGCTAGGTCAAAGATGGATATAATTTAGGAACTCCTTTTTTGTCAGATTGCCCTGAGTGCTGTGCCAGTTTAAAATGCTACTCGCTATCTTTTAAGTTTTCCCAAAGTTTTTGTTTTAAAACTTAAAACCTATTCTCATAAGTACATAGGGCTACTTCCTCACTCCTAGAATATGAATAATTCACTCGTAGGATTAAATGATGGGCCCCATCTTTGTTTGTGTCCGAGATGTTTTTGAGGGCTGAACTGCGAAGGAAAAGAGGATTCGGAGCTCAGCTGGAGCAAACTTTCGCACTGTCCAAGGCAGCGCGTTGCCATTTTGCACCTGTTACATTCTAGGAGACAAGTAGGGTGTGACCAGGTGTCCTTTGGTAGAGATTTCTTTTCTTCCTTGGGGTCCTGAGGTACCCGAGTGGAGGCACGGGTGGCTGTGGCGTGTTCGAGTTGCA
This sequence comes from Dolichotis patagonum, assembly GCA_004027295.1. Taxonomy (NCBI): domain Eukaryota; kingdom Metazoa; phylum Chordata; class Mammalia; order Rodentia; family Caviidae; genus Dolichotis; species Dolichotis patagonum. Next base: position 3,431 of record PVJX010013841.1, read on the forward strand.
CCTGGTATTAATTGCTGGCGAGGAAGTCCGGTTCCAGCTTCCGGTGGGAGTGTGTACCTTGCACAGGTGGAAAGCACATGCCTGGGAGCACGGGAGGGACTTCTACGTCCTCGATTCGCACAGTGAGCGGATCAGGCCCTCGATTGGCAGGTACCAAGTAAGTGCTGGAGATTCAGCAAGACGAGGTGGTTCGGAGCCCAGACCGGGGCTGGACTGCTGGGTTTCGTCCTGGCTTTGCTGCTTCTTAGCTGTGCCCGTTTGCTCTGTGGACTAGACCAGTTCCTTATCTTGCTGGTCACTGTGAGGACCAGGGAGGCTTTGCTGCTGAGCTGCATTTCCTTTTCTTTCATTTCCTCTCATTTTCTTTGAGACTGCTTCACTGAGTTTCTCGGGTGGGACTCCAACTTGCGATCCTCCTGCCTCAGCCTTCCTCAGTGCTGTAATTATAGGCATGCGTGTGCTACCACACCTGTTAGAGCCAACATATCTTAACTTAGAATAATGCGAGGCGTGTGCTAACCACTGTATGTATGTGTTACTGGTTTTTGTTGAATTCAACCCTTGAAGATCACGTTCAGCAATATTCTTTCCTAGGATTTTTTTTTTGAAACCCACAGAAAAATCTTAACTGTCTAAAAGTTTCCTGTTCTATTAGCACAGGATGGCACAAAGCCCACCTGCAGATTTCTGGCCTTGGGATGTTGAGAGCCCCTTAGAGCGCACTTCCCTGGCTTGGTGCAGAGCACTAAACTGGGTGGGTTTTTAGTTTTTTGAGTGTCTTTCTGGTCTGCTCATAATGTATCGGAAGTAGCAAAACAGAAAGGAGTTGCTTTAGGAGAAGTGACAGCCACAGGCAGTAGGGAGAAATTTGGGACATAGACATCAGCAAGAACCAAGAAACTGTACTGTGCCCCAAGAACTCCGCCAGCACCACTGTCCACGGCCGATTTGAGAGCTCGGTGTTTTGCTAGTTCACCCTTCAGCTCTGTCACTTACCTTGGCCAAGCTCCTTAACGTCACCTGCCTGCGTTCTCTTCATTGACAAGGTGAGGCTATCCAGGCTGCTTTATAGGGCAGTGTACTGTACCCTGCATGGTGGGCAGTCAAAAAGTGGCAGCTGGTAGTTTTTGTTTTTTGGACTTTTTTTTTTGGTACCAGGAATTGAACTCAGAACCTTGCACTTGCCAAGCAGATGCTTGTGCCACTGAGCTATATCCCTAACCAGTTTTTATTTTTTTAAATCACTTTGATTTCATTATTGTACAGTCAGTCACTTGTTCTGTATTTTATCCCTGTCTTACAGTACTACCTACGGTCTTACGGTAGGCTATAATACTGTGAGACAGTTTGCAGTTTTAGATACTGCTTTGTTGTCTTGGATAGTTATAATAATGGCATTGTATTAATAAGATACTGAATTCAGAATCCTCTATTAAATGATCCAGGATGTGCATAGCCTGAAATGTCTTTAAGGTACTGATGAACTCAGCTCATTTTTTTTCTCAAACGTACATATTTGAGAGATTCCCACATAAGGCATGTAAAACCAGGTGCCCAGAGAAGCATAGCTCAGTAGTAGCGAGTCTTTGACTAGCATGTGTGATGCCCTGCATTTGATCCCTAACACCACAAAAAATTTTTTTTAATGTAAAAAGTTTTAGAGACATAACAGAATAAACTTAGGAGTTAGTTTAGGGGCCACATTCTTCTCATGCAGGTGTTCCTGTAACCCCGTGCCTAGTAGGGCCCAGTTCCGAACTGATTTCCACTCGCTTTTGCCTCTGATATATTTTCGTTGTTTGGGAACACCCGCGTAAGCAGAGAACAGAAGTATGCAATCATCTTTGAAACAGATTTCTGCGGAGAAGAAGGATGGATAGCATCTTTGTGTTCCATCTCCCTCCCGGTGCCTGCTGCAGATCTAGCACAGGAACTTTGTTCTTAATTACCCCTGAGGTGCCACACCCAGAGCGCTGAGCTGTCTTTTGGCGAGCAAGGTCATAGTGGCCTTAGCTAGGAAGGAATCCAGTTGTCAGAAATAGGCATTTCTCCACCAGGTTTCCAGAAAAAGAGCAAGAGAGACAAAAACTTAGGCCTAATTGCAGTTAATATTACAATTGCAATTAATTTTTTTATATTAAGTGTAGTGCTTGATATCCTCGGCCTTCCTGGGTTTAAATAGACATCTCACGAGGCGGGCAGTAAACTGACCCGGCTTTTTGGGGTTCTGTGCATAATTGCAGAGCCCCGCCTGCTGTGTGCAGTGAGGTCACAGGGGCACGGACCTTTCGGTTTTTGTGTTTCAGGGCGAGAAGATAGAAGACATTCCCAAGGAAGTGCTGGTGGACTGTGCCCAACTTGTGAAGGCCAATAGCATTCAAGGTCAGTTTTCCTAGCGGTGTTCTCAGCGTCGGCTCTGACTTTACGTCTGAAATGCATTGCATTGTAGAGAACGTGCTGTTGAGTTTGGCTTGCGTCAAGGAAGTAGCATCAAATCTCACCTGTATAGTGGTGGCAGTTTTAAGGTAATACATAAAAAGACTTAGAAGTTTGGTAATGTTGCTAGCTAAGTAAGAGAGGTGTATCATAGCTTTATTTTCAGTGCTGATGTTTTTATTTCCATCATTTATCATTAGATTCTGAAACTAGAGTCTCTAAATCCTATATATTTTTCTATTTTCTCTTTCTCTTTTCCCCTTCTTCCTCCTTCTCTTATTTCTTTTCTTTCTTTAACTTGTGAAGCTATAAAGTCAATTGATCCTGTTGTCCTTTCTCCCCAGAGATTTTAGTTGGTCTGGAATGATCCTTGAGTATCACTATTTTTGTAAAAAAATTTTCTAGGTGATTCTGATGTGCAGGGTTGAGGGCTGTTTGCCTCCGTGCGTGCTTATTTCTACTGTGCTAATGCTTATTCATTTCTAGGATATGAGGTTTAACCTAAAGCCAGTAAAGGCCAGAAAGGATGATTGTTGGGTGAGGTGGCAGTTAAGAAGGGGACCTTGGTGGCAGTGGTCTCAGGATTGACTGAACTAATAGACTGAATTTGAGATGCAGCACATAGGCCTAGGGCGGGTGGAAGTAGTTTTGGTTTGATCTGAGGTTGAAGAAGTATGGTTTGGATAGAGATACACATGGAGCAGGCACATACTGAGAGCAGCTACTGGGGGCTGTTGATACAAAGAGCTGGGCTGGAGTCCCCGTTCCCTGTCAGTTAGACTGCATTTCCTGAATATAAACTCATGCAACCTTAATAATGAATCGGGTACCTTGCCAAAGAAGGTAGAAGTCTTGCCTTATGGAGCCTCTGATTTTCAGCTGCATAAATCCACAAACTGTGATAAGTTTTAGGATACCACATTTTATGACTAGGAAGGGGTTTCTGAGATCTTCAGTTAAGGTGTTCAGTTAGTGGAATAAAATTAGAAGCAGTCTGCCCTGCAGGCTGGTCTCCTCCGCACAGCCCGCCCCTAGCATGCCCCTGGCTCACCTGTGTGCCTCTTGATTCAGCCCCTGTCTTCTTCATGTCTGCATAGCGGACCAGTCCTAGGGAAACCAGAAAGAGGATGGAGAGCCCTGAGACGGGTGCCTCTTCCGTCTCCTCTCCTGTCTCCTGCTCAGCTTTCCGCAGCATCACAGAACGAGGAGCTGAGCCCAGGGCTGCTTTGTGAGCCTGGCAGAGGGGGCTGCTGAGGAGTGAAGAGGGTGATGTTTGCAGAAGGCTGCAACAGACACTCCAGTTGGACACCTGGAGTACAAAATGACCTTCCCTGTTTGGTCGCTGTCCCTGCCTAGCGCCAGCGGTGTGGAGGTTACACCGTGGAATCAGCCTGCTCTGGCTTCCAGGCCCTGAGTCACAGGTCAGCCTGCTCTGTGTCACCTGATGAACCTTGAGAAGCCTAGCAGATGTCTGTGACTCCCTCTGCCTGTAGGACGCAGATGCCTCAAATTGGCATTTCACAGGCATCTCCGATCTGACTACAGATTCTTTCTCTTCACTTGTTTCACGCTCCAGCCACAACCGATATTTACAATTTTCCAAGCTTCTACCTTTCTTTATATTTTATCTTCTGCCCCCACTTGCATCGTCCCGGGTCCTCAGCGAGCATGTTCACACCGAGGTGCACGTGGCGGTCGTACTAAGAGCAGCTGCTGATGCTGAGGGGCTGCCTGGCCCTGTACTAAAAGTTTTGCAGATGCTTCTGTCACCCCCATAGCTAACTGTGATTATTTTCATTCTGTAGACTGAGTTTAAAAAGGAGGAGGGACCTTGCCCAAGGTCTCAGGGCTTGGCAGTGCAGCGGAGGCTGGATTTGAAATGAGCCATCTGACTGCAGACCTCTGTCGGAGCCCCTCTCCTGGGTACCTTCCCTGCCTCCTGCCGTCCCTGAGCTGGGTGGCACATGGCATGTACCTCCCCACAGCTTTTGCTGCCTCCTCCTTCTAGCTGAAGTGACTTGTGAACTTGTCTCCTCTAGAGTCTTGGTAGGCAGAGCCATCACCTGGTCAGGTTGGTGTCCCCCACCCCTCGCTCCAGTGCCTTGCACGTGCTTTTTTTTTTAAACTTTTGGGGAAAAAAAATCTTGCAAACCTACAGGAAAGTTGCACAAAAATTACAGTTCACATATGCCCTTCATTTAGATTTACCTTTTAAAAATTTTTTCATATTTTGCTTTCTAAAAATACCATATTTGTTAACTTTTTTCCTGAGGCTTCTGAAGGAAAATTGTAGGTACTGTGACACCTCCACATGTGTCTCTTAAGAAACCTGCACTTGTCTTAAATAACTATTACAGAGATCAGATTCAGGAAGTCTAGCATGAATAGAATACTGTTACCTGATACACAGTCCATATTTAAGTTCTGCCAGTTGTCCTAGTGCCTTTATAGCATTTTTTTTCTGATCAGGATGGTGCATTGGATTTATCTATCACAGCTCTGTGATCCCCACTGATCTGTAGAGTCTTCCTTCCTTTGTCTATCAAGACACTGGCTTTTAAAAGAGGAGACCAGCTGTAGAGTAGTCCATGGTTTGGGTCTTGCTGATGTGTCCTCTTGAGTGGGATCCTGTGGGCATTTTTGAGCAGTAGTAGCACATAAGTGAAGTTTCACCCTTTGCAAACAGGAGCACATGATGTCATTTTGCTCCATTTTTAGGAAGTTACCTTTGATCCTTGCTAAGTTGGGGTTCGCCAGTTTTCCATAGCACATGCAAGGATGTCAGCATCAGTTTATAGCCATCTAACGCAGAGGAAAGACAGAGAGATTCAGACCAGCAAGATTCCTGCGGGACTGAGAGCTGCAGGGGGCCAGAGGGTGGTAAAGGAGGAGATGGCAGAGGGGGCTGGAGGGTGGTAAGGGCAGCCTGTGGTGGAGGAGGGGGGGGGCAGGGGAGGTGTGGACTGAGTGGGGTCTCCCAGCATCTTTCTTTCAAAGCAACCTGCTTTAATGACCACTTCTGCTTTCTTTGGTAAAAAAGATTCTACTACTGAAACAGCAACACTAAGCAAAATCCTACTAACTAACCCATTGTTAGGTAGTTCAGATGAGGCTCAGGGAGCCCTGAGGACTTTCCCACAGGGCCACAGCTGGCTTGTCATGATGCCAGGATAGTCCTGATCTCTGGAGCCCCACACTGCATTGCTGCTTAACTTTCACTGATATTAACCTCTAAGAAAATAGGAACCTTATTTGGTCCTTTAAAATACACACACACACACACACACACACACACACACATACACACACACACTTACATTTTGCATTCAATTTTAGGAAGTTCATAGAAGCCCCTGAGCTAATCCACAGACCCCAGCTTTCCATCAGAAACGTTGTCTGTGTTTTGTTTAATGTGGGCTTTAGGCTTTGCCTTTCGTGGGTGGTTTCTGAAAAGCTTTAGGTGCTTTGCCCGGTGGAAGGCTTGGCTTCCTGGGCTGGATGCCTGCGCAGTGGATGAGGGAGGCAGGCCATCTGCTCCGGCCCGTGTGGTAAAGACAGTCTCTCTCTCTCTGCAGGCTGCAAGATGAACAATGTTAACGTGGTATACACGCCTTGGTCGAACCTGAAGAAGACAGCCGACATGGATGTGGGGCAGATAGGCTTCCACAGGCAGAAGGATGTAAGTGTTTTGCAGGAGACGGAGTCCTGGTGCACATGCACCCCCAACACCACAGTCATTGAGGGCTGAGTGTGATGTGTTTCCTAAGGGAGCAAAAGTGGGCCGCTGAAGCCCTGGAAAGCCTTGCCCCTCTCCTGGGAGAAGAAACAGAATGTAAAGATTCAATCCCATCTCTCTCCAAGGTAAAAATCGTAACAGTGGAGAAGAAGGTGAATGAGATTCTGAACCGATTAGAAAAGACCAAATTGGAGCGGTTCCCAGACCTAGCAGCAGAGAAGGAAGGCAGGGATCGTGAAGAGAGGAATGAGAAAAAAGCCCAAATTCAGGAAATGAAGAGGAGAGAAAAAGAAGAAATGAAGAAGAAGAGGGAAATGGATGAACTGAGGTATGTGGGAGCCGTGTCACTGAGTGGGCCTGTGAGAGTGTTCCCTGCTGACTTTAATCACGAGTTCACCCCCAAGAGTGACATCAGTACATGACAACCTCAGAGCCTTGAGAGTTAAGACCTATTTTGTTTTGGTACTGGGGATTAGAACTCATGACCATGCACTTGCAAGGCAGGTGCTTATGCCACTCAGCTAAATCCCCAGCCCTAGAGTTAAGACCTATTGATGTGTCAATTGAATTGCCCTTTACAGAGGCAGGATGTGAGAACTGTGAAATGAAACAACTAATTGTGTTAGATAAACCAAGGTGGGTTTTCTTTAGCACTGGATTTGTAAACAACTCTGTAGTAAGTGGTTGGTTGACGGTGGCTTAGTTTGTTTTGCTGCTGGGAAGAGCCCAGGGCCTTGCACATGCTCAGTGAGCTCCCTGTGATAAGTGTTGGATACTGACCAGCCTCGGGGCTTAAGTGCAGTTGTCTTGGCCTGAGAGGATGACACTACTAAGTCCCAAAGTAATGGAAGTCTGCTTCATTGTGCTGCATTTTTGAACAATAATTAAAAATCTAATTCAGCTCCTAAAATACTAGTAGAGAAAGCTATGAGATACAGATGATTCCAGTTTTCTCAAATTGCCAAACATTTATTTGATTAAAGCAACATAAATTTATTATCTTGCAGTCCTGTAGATTAGAAGACCAGAGGATTTCTTGCTGGGCTAAAATCAAGGTGTTACAGGCCTCTATTCCTTTGCAGAGGTTCCGTAGAGAATCTCCTTTTCCTGTCTTCTGAGACTGCCCACATTCTATGGCTTGTGGCCTCTTGTTCCCTCTCAAAGTCACATGCACTGCACCCTCTCTAGTCACAAGTGTCTAGATCAGACCCACTCAGATAACCCTGGATAATCTCTCCACCTTAAAGCCTTTCATAGCATCTGCAAAGTCTAATTTGACCCTGTAAGGTAACAGACGTGTAGCTTCAGAGATTACACTGGGCAGCGTGAGGTGGGGTTGGAGGGGGCATCACTCAGCCACTCCACTGACTCGACATAAATGCATGCTGCTGTCTCTAGTCAGACGCTTTATTTTTTCTTAACTTCAAGAAATTATTCCTGGAGTTTCTAGTCATAGTTCTTCCTGTGGTTTTCCATAGATACCATTTGTTATAAGTATACCAAAAATAGAGTGTAAATAACATATATTGCCTTTAGAAATGATAAGTCTTGTTATGTCCTGACCTAGTTTCTAGCGTAGCTTCAACTCTTAGAAGAGGTGTTGGGCCCAAACGTGGGTGTTATATCACATGCTTTTTTTCATAAGTTACTCACATGTGTGTGTTCCTGTTGGGGGTCCTGCTAAAGCAGGATGATTAACTTCTAAAATGGGAGCATTGTCCTGAGTTAATGATCTGTTAAGAAGGCACAGACTAATGCATAGATTTAGATGTATGATGTGGCCTAGGATTTTGCATATAAAACAAAAATTACCAACTCTGCCAGTGTGGTAAGTTGGTAAATTCTGAGCGATGTATGATTTAGAGGAATTCATTATTTTTTGCTAGAATAGGGTAAAGTTGAAGACATACCTTTTTGTACACACACACATACACACACACGCACATATGAATGTTAGTTAGATGTTAGAAACATAAAGCACTTATTTGCATATAAGATTTAAAAAGGGAGACTAGATAACTTTTTTGAACATTTACCCTCTGGCAGATACTGCACTAAAAGTGTTTCTTTGTGTTAGCTCATTTATCAGCTGAGTATTTTTGTTGTCTGCATTTTGTAGAAGAAAAACTAAATCTGAGAAGCAGTTGTGTCACATAATCTGATTCTCAAGTCCACATAAATTACTGTACTCTTCTGCCCTCTATTCAGTTCAATTTCAAAGTAGTACTTACTCAATATAAATCAAATAATTTATAGATATTATAATTTACCTGAAAAAATTACATTCTATGTTTTGAATTCAGATATATATTATTAAAATGTATTGCATTTAGTATGATTTTACTAGTTTTAAAAGTTACAAGCATTTAAGTTCAAGAAACCATCAACTAAAAGACTTTCTGTCTCCTGGGCTTTCTTTCACAGTAATGACAACATTTGAAATATCAGTCTTTAGGTTAAAATCTTTGCTTCAGGATTTTATCTAATTATTACCATTTTCTAAGCTGTCACTAGTCACTTGTATTTTTTAATAGTCATTGTGAGCTTCAGAAAACCAAAAAAGAATTTGTGTTTGTAGCTGTTAAACAGGTGCCACGCTGCTAACTTTTGTGACCTGCTGTAGAGGACAGAGGAACCCGTGATGAGGCTGTCGTGCAGGCACGGATGCAGGATATACCACGGGTTGGCTTGGCATATCCAGAGCTGCCGTTTGCATGTTAGATCCTGCAACTTTTGTGAAGTTCCAGCAGCAGGCTCTAAACTTCTGATTTGTCATGCAAGGTGTGATTTAAAAAGCATGCTTCAAAAAATATGTTACAGAGAAAAGCCCATTGCCATGAATCCTCCTCCAAATGTTCCACCTAGCCTCACACATCTTTCTGTCATTGCTCTTGCTACTTTCCAAAGCAACTCTGGAAGTTCCTCTTTCCTGAGGTTCTTTAATTGTGCAGTCATGGCTACCTCAGTATCCTGAATTGATTCAAAATGTTGAGGGGCCGTTTCTGTCAGATAAAAACATTATGTTGTGTCCTTATCCACCTTGTTCACTGGGTCTGGTGCTGTGTGACTTCTGCTTCTTCCCCAAAGTCAAAATGACCATGAAGGGAAATATTTTGAATTGATTCAGGACATGGAGACAGCCACAACAGCATAACTAGACACTCACGAAAGACAACTTCCAGAGCTGCTTCAGAAAGTGGCAAGAAGTTGGACGTGGTAATACACACCTATAATCCCAGCACTCAGGTTGAGACAGGAGGATTACAACAGTTTCAAGATCGGGCTGGGGTATGTAGTGAGTCTAGGCTGACCTGAACTATATAGCAAAGCCCATCCTCCTCAAGGGAGAAAAAAAAGGGGGGCAGCAAGAAAAACAGGATAAGTGTGCAGAATGTGAGGATTTTGAAAGAGATCGCTTCAGCGAGGAAATTAATGTGTGGACAGTTACTACTAATAAGTGGTAAAGCAGGAAGTCTCTAATTCTGCAGTCTTCACTGTACAATGCTGCCTTTGAGGGAAGGAATGAAAAGGTCGGCTGGGCTATACATAGACAAATAAGAGATTGAAAAATTATATTGTATAGTGGTTTCAAAGGTTGCATTTAGTTCAGAATTTCATGTAAGTAATAAAGAAGCCTTTACAGGAGTTATGTGACATGGGTAGAAATAGACTTGTAGGGTGAAGTTAGTAACCACATGTAAAAGAGGTAATTGTGAGGCCAATGATTAAAAGGATTACCCAGCCTCTTAAAGAAATGGCCCTGCTTCCCTTTTCTTTACCTCATACACACTGCTGCTACCTTCTCCAGTAATGCTCTTTGTTAATTATGCGCACCTTTAAAGAAGAGCTTGTGCAGCGGTTGCATCCCTGTATTCATGGTGGTGCTTTGCATAGATGATACAGAGTAATTAATTGATGTGTCACAAACGTAAGAGTGACCAGTATTAGCTTCCCTGCTGCTGCGGTGGTGGTGAAGCTGAGATCAGATCTCCTACAGCTAGTTGAAAAGGCTGGGAAGTGCTTTAGGCAGTGGGGGCTGGGTGGGAAGCAGCAAGGTAAAACACAGGACCAAAATCCTGGGTGACTGGGCCAGCAAGAGTGGGAGGGAGATGGATCGAAGGGCTAGTCCATGTCGGGCCTTACTGGTCGTTGTTTGTCTTTGACATCATCAAAAGGTTTCCAGCAGAAGGGTGATACATGAGGCTTGAACTGGGGAGGTCCCTGCAGAGGGAACCAGTGGAGGTGTGGGTGGCTGGGGAGTGATTGGCAGTTGTCCACAGGTGATGGTGGCTGGGACTGTGGTGGGGACATACAGTGAAGAGTGGCCCAGTGGGAGATACATTTGTAGGTAAAATAATAAGGCCTGATGATAGTTTGGATGAGGGGTGGGCTGAAGAGGTCTCCTGGGTTTCTGGTTTGAAGTGAAACGGACAGCATCACTCTCTGAGCTAGGGAGCAGCAGCACAAAGGAATCCAGTTGGTTTTTTTTTTTATTTTAAAGAAAATAAAAGAGGGCAAAACAAAGCAGATCAGAACAGAACAACATAAGCAACACAGCACTTTACAATAAGACAACTGGACATTAACAGTAGCTATCAAAATATCTCTTTCTCTGCTATAGTTGAGCATAGTTTCAAATATGATAATATCAAACATACCAAAATAGTATAAAACCATTCAAAAGAATGAAAAAATTATAGGACATTCTGAACCGAATAACAGAATGACCGATGGCTACTATAATATCTCATTTTCAATAAAAAAATTTGTTTATACTACCACATATATTAAAATCCCAATAAGACACAACATGATAGAACTGATGGTAATAGCAGAGTAGAAGCATGGTAGGACTTCTAAGCAAGATGATATTAAATCAGCAATGGCTGCCATAATGTTTTGTCCAATTGGTTTTGGTAAGGGCTGGACCATGCATGAGATGTAGAAATCTGAAAATATCTTTGTGACAGCTAAAAGAGATAAAGATGTCATAGAGGCAGTTGGATTGATGGGTAAAACTCAGAGGAAACATGTGACCTAGAAAGAGGTAAATTTGTGTTTTACTTCCATATAGGTGGGAATTCTGGCCCAGTGATCCTTTAGTCTGGATGGTGAATGTTCATAAAGTGCTCGTTGACTGAATAACCTCATTTTAAATGTTTTCTTTTCTCCTAGGAGCTATTCATCACTAATGAAGGCTGAGAATATGTCTTCAAATCAGGTGTGTTCAAGTTATTTGCTCTAATGTGCCTTGAAATAATTCACTAAGTTTTTTAATAAGTGAGCTGCTGGCCATAGTCGCATTATAAAGTACATTCTGTGATTGAAAACTGTTGTGCTGTGCTCAGGCTGAATTCTGTTAGGCATTTCTCGGCTTCCCTATGGACTTTCCCCTGTATCTGTTTTCACCTAGCTCACTTTTAGAAAGACATTATCATCCCTGCTTTACCGTGAAGTACAGGCCCATTAATAGACAGGCTGTGCTTGCCTTCCATTGCTGTAACAAAATACAGCAATGAGAGAATTAACTTTTAAAAAGTTTAGTTGGACTCACTGTTGGGAGGTTTCAGCCTATTGTCCGTTGGCCTTGCTGCTTTTGAGCCAGTGGAGAGGCAGTGTATCATGGTAGGAGCAGACAGCAGAGTAAGCTGCTCACCTCACGGCAGCCAGGAAGGAAGGGGCTGGGGCGAGACAGGAAGAGCTGAGGCCCCCAGTGTAACTTCCACCACCTGGCGCGCCTCTTAAAAGTTCCACCAGTAGCGCCATGGGCTGCAAACCAAGCTTATAGCGCCAGGGCCTTTGGGGGCCATTCCAGATCCAGACTTTAGCACAGGACTTTTTCCCATTTCCCCCCATTTTTCTATTCTCAGTCTTGCGAGAGTGCCTTGATTCGCTAGACTTCTGTATTGATGTGATGCGATTCTACAGTGTAACTGAGCAAGAATAAAATTGTTGCCCTCATTAAAAAAGAAATAAAAGTTCTGACCCTCGGATGTTATACTGTAGCCTAAGTGATAGAATCAGCTGTTTTCACATTCCTGGCGTCCGGGGAAATGGTGACCAGGGCCAGTGCCAAAGGGATCTTTTTAACATCCACACCTGACTGTTTCATTGGACCTGAGTTAGAGACTTCCGGTCCTTGAGGACTTTGTTCCCCAGAGTTGTGTGTAGTGTCAGAGTTCAGCTGGTACTGAACAGTAGTCTTTGTAGAGAATTGAAGCCATGTGGATATATTTGGAGATTTCAGGTTTTGTTATGTAGTTGTAAAGTACATACTTTAGATCAGCACCCTGTGTGCTAGATCACATGCTACATGTGCTGTTTAAATCAGGTAAAATCTCGTTAAAACTCGTGTTCCTCAGTCTTCCCGTGTGTGGCCAGTGGCTGCCATGTCAGCGCAGACACAGAGCTTTTCTGTTGCTGCAGGAAGTCCCGTGAAGCGGCTGTGCTTCCCTTCCTTAGCAGACTCCAGTCTCAGTGCATAGATCGGAATAAGTAAGATTTTAGACATGATTTAGATCTAATGTTCTTCCAAAAGTGTTTAAGAACAGTGTCTGTGAGCAAAATCTAACAAAGCCATGTGACCTCTCGGGGCGTTTTCCTCCCCAGCAAAGTGGAGACGTGACTTCATTGGGCATTTCAATATGTGAACAGGACACATGTGAAAATTTTCCCAGGTGTAGTTACTGGGTCATTATTAGTCTGAAGTTGTTAGCTCCCCACAAAATGCCAGTGTCAAAAGATGAGATGCGTTCCTTTCTGGAAGCTATTGGTAGATTTCTCGACACTCAGGACAGTTTGGCCGACGTTTTAACATATTCCAAATCAAATTTTATGCTAAATTAAGTCCACTACTTCAGTCTGTGCTGTGGCTTTTGTCACTTACTGAATTTTTCTTTCACTCTCCCGTTCATTCATTTATTCATTTATTGGTTTTTTGAGACACGGTCTTGAACTCATTATGTGGCCCAGGCCCTGACCTGAAACTCATGATGATCCTCCTGCCTCAGCCTCCCGAGTATTGGCACCTCAGGCCTGAGGCACCACATCCAGCTTGAAATTCTCTATCATTTAGAAGCTGGTTTTTTGTTTTTCTTTTTAGGAAAAATCTGGCCTCCATATTATGTTCTGACCTTGGACACACTCATTACTGTGAATGTTAAAAATGTGGATGTTGTTCTGGAGTTGAGAAATCTATACACACAGATACATCAGTATATCCTGATGCCCGTGGGACACTGATGCTAGAACCCTACTGATAGCAAAATCTGGAGATGCTGTGTCCCTCATGTAAAATAGCAAAGTATTGGCTTCTGACCCACACACATCGTCCTGAATACTTTGAATCATCTCTAGGTTATTTATAGCTAGTATAATGTAAATGTTGTGTAAAGAGTTGTACTGTATTGTTTAGGAAGTAACGATAGGAAAATATCCATGCACATGTTCAATGCAGTTTTTAAAAAAAATATTTTCAGTTTTCATTTGGTTGAATCCAGAGATCCAGAGGCCCGACCGTGTACTATTTGTCTATAAACACCATCCTATTAGTGACAGTGTTAGTTCCACGACCAGTAAGTTAACTTGCAGACCAAAAGATGACCAGCCCTGCTGCCCTCTCACGCTCTGTTGCTTGATACCCATGCACCTGAGGTTTGAATCAAGTTCAAGTTCCCAGGGAAGCTTTGCATTGGGCCTTTCTGTTTCTTTCAGTGGACGGACCCTTCTATCTCCCTTACCCATAATTCAAAAGGAAAAGCTTTAGTTCTTCCATAACCATTTTTTGCTAGGAGAAGGAGACTTTGTGCTCTAATTTGGCAGCATGGTCAGTTTTGATTTTTATTTAAGGGCTATTTATGTAAGATAAGACTTTGATTGTTTCATTTATACAAGTTTATCAGGCAGCATACTTTCACTCTGGAGTTGGTTTTCACTTTGAATTATCAGTATTCTATTTAGGATAATGTCTTCAATTTATAATTTCTTTCTAATCTTTCTAAATTTGTTATTAGGAATCATAAACAATTACTTGTAACATTCCTTTGGTTTATCAGTTTGTCACTGGGTAATAAGAAACCTTTTGTTAAATTGAAAAGCATATTGAGTCAAAGCAGAAGAAATCTCAAATGGAAACGTTGTCCAAATAGTCTCAGATCTCAGATAAGTACTTAAAAGTTTCTTTGACCCCAGAACATAGCCCCTCAGACAGGAGGGACCTCTGCGGATCTCACTTGGAGCCTCTGCAGGGAGCAACGCTGTCATTGTGACTGTCACCAGCCCAGGAGTTCATCCCGAGTGACTGGCACAGAAAGCTGATGCTCGCAGATGCATGGTGACCCTTTCAGACAGTGCCAATGCTGTTACTTGAGTCGAGGACCCTGGAGCAGTCATCCTGGTGCCTAGACAGAAACCGAACTGTCTGTTCCCTGCAGTTACCTGAGGCACCTGCACTGTGGCCCGGTTCCTTGTGCTGGTGGGAGAGAAGCACAGCGAGAACCACCGCCCAAAGCTGGAGGTGAACCCAGACTTCTGGAGTGGCCACTGTTTTGTGCCCACATCTGACCTTTCTCTACTGCCCCAGACGGGCTGTCAGGAGAGGAGCACGCATGAGCTGGCGTCCTGTCGCCATCTCTTACTGCACTGGTGTCAGGATGAAACTAGTGCAGTGCTCAGCTGGTATCCTTGTGAAGCCCGTGTCCAGGGCTCTGAGGGCCCTGTTAGCAAATGTGGCAGAAAAGGAGCACAGGACAAAGCCACAGAGCAAAGTTGGTGCCTTCACCCTGCCCCATCATGGAGGGTTTTCTTCTGCTCACACCTGGCAAGCTGGCCAGTTTGGTAGCTACCTACCTCGTATTTGGCTTCCTAAGGTCTTTTCAGGGGAGGAAAGGGAAGAAAGAGGGTGGGACAGAGGAGAAGGAAGACAGGGAGGGAGGCTCTAAGGCGATCCCATGAGGTCACAGATCTGACAACCTTGAGGGCTGGGAGTGGCTCAGTGGCAAAGCATTTGCCCAGTATGCAAAAAAAAAAAAAAAAAAAAAAAAAAAAAAAAAAAAAAAAAAAAAAAAAAAAAAAAAAAAAAAAAAAAAAACTAAAACAGAAACAGAAACAAACAAACCCCCTGACTATCTGAGGTTCAACAAACTAGAGTTTAAGTCAGCCACTGGCATGAAAGTTTTGAGGCAGTGTGTGTTCGGTATAGTTGTTGACGGATTAATCATTCCTTTTTTTAAAAAATGTTTATTATGTGCATTTAAGATATGCGGCATGGGACTGGGGATTTAGCTCAGCGGCATAAGTGCCTGCCTGGCAAGCATGAGGTCATGAGTTCGATCCCTGGTACCGCAAAAAAAAAAAAAAAAAGATACGCGGCGTGATGTTATAGAGTAAGTGTGGATAGTAAAGATTACTGTAGTGAAATGTTAACACCCACTGTCTCATAGTTACTTAATTAAAAAAAATATATATATATATATATGTGGGTTTCATGCTAAGGTAGTACATCATAGGTGCTGTTAACATAGAACAACATTTGCTCACAGTCACATTAGTGACAGCCTGTGCTAGGTCGCGTGGGCTGTGCGTCACCATGGTAACTCGCTGCTGTGACTCAGGCTGTGTGGTGGCACCTGCTAGTCCAGCTGTTCCAGGGAACTAGTGAAGATGGACCAGAGACGATGAACTTTTACTTCCTGTATCCTGAGAGTGAGGAGAAGCAGGCGTATCAGTTAAGTTTGTAATGGTGAATTTAAAATACTAAGTTTTTTATATTCAAGACTGCTACAGTTTCTCTTTTTTATTTCCCACAGGATGGCAACGATTCAGATGAATTCATGTGAAAGGAGACAAGGATTTGAAAGATGTGAATATAGAGACCATTGCACACTTTCTGATTTCATCTCTGTTCTGAATTTTAAAAACAACCAAAATTCTGCCTTCATTCTACACAGAGATTCTTTGTTTTGGAGTTTTAAAAAAATATTCCCTTTTTTTGCTGACAGAAAGGGACAGATATTATGTGTGTGTGTGTGTGTGTGTGTGTGTGTATAATGATGAACTTGAAGATGCCATAACTTTAGGAATGCGAAAGTATTTTTGCCAGGTCGAGTTCCAGTGCCTCCTGGAAGCTGACTTTGCTTAGAGACAGTCTTTGGAGCAAACCAGCTCTGAGGAGTATTTGTGTGGCTGCGATCTGTCCCTGAAAACAGATGTCTTGAAATGCTTTCCGTACCCTAAAATATCCTCACTTCTGCTAAGAATATGTTTGTGGGCAATTCAGGCTCATGTTCCCATTTCAGATTTCCTGATTAGGAAAGAAAAAAAAAGGAATATGAGTTTTGAAGATGACAGTGGTATTTCAAAGGATTGCTAGCTGCAGTAGCTGCATTCCCTCATCGCTTGGTCCTGGTGCTGTTGTGACCCTCAGCTCTTGGCTGGTCCCTGCTCAGAGTCCTTGCTTTCTCAGCGTGGGGGCTCCAGGCTTAGCAGTGTCATAGTTAAAGAAACAGTTGGTCCAATCACGTGGGTCTGGAGGTGGTTGTTCCTTGAGCACCAAGTAACCCCAGCCACAGATGTGACAGCTTGCAGGATCTGTAGTCTCCGCAAAGAGGAAGACAGAGGAAGGGGTGCTCTGTGAATTGTGTGGGAGAGACAGGTGACCTGACTTTTGTCTTTGGACACAGCATGATACAGAAGTCCATACTGGATTATGATTTTAGAAAAAAATGAAGCATTTCCCCAGCCAGCCGAGTAATTTGTTTCCTTACCTTGGAATAGATTGAAGTTTTGTAAGCCCAGAGTTCTAATTTCTCAATTGTAGACTCAGTAATTGAATATGTAATTACCACTCATCAGAAACACCTGCTACTCAGTGTGTTTCTGGCCAGAAGATAAATTCTGACTGTGTTGTGTGAGGCAACCCTGTAGGAAGAGACAAAAGAAAATAGTGAGAAGAGAACAAGGCCTGCAGGATGGCAGGGCGCAGGTTCACACTGTGACACTCCCAGGAAAATCTGCCCGTGGCGCTATTCGCTAACCCAGCAAAAATGGTCTACATCAGACCTTCCAGCTGTCATAGCACTTTGGATCTGTGGGTAAAACCCAAAAGACTAGCAGTTCCTTTTATTCCAAGTTGGCGTACGGGATTGAACTGGAAAATTCCCTGAGGCATTAGTCATTGGCCTGATGTTGATGGGGTATGGAAGACAGCACCAGGGATCAGAGAGAGTGTGTGTGTGAATGGTATTTAGTCTCAAGTTCTGCAATTAAAGAATTATAATAAAGTATCTTTTTTTAATCTGGGTGGACACCAATGCATAACTTCTTAAAATTTACTTACTAGGAGAACCAGCCTCATCCCTAATCCGGGGTCAAGAGTGACCTTGCTGCAGAGGCCCCATTTATCACAAGCTCGTTCTGTAAGCCTCACGCCTGCCAGGCAGAGTGCTCACCCCTTGCAGCCCGGACCCTGGTGGACTGACCCAGTCTGGGGATTCTCGGGGGAATGCGCGCTGGTAACTGCCTGCCTCCCTGTGGCCCACTGCATCCCAGTGGCCAGCGTTCCTCAGATGCTCGGTGGCCTGTGACCACTTTGCCGCTTGTGCCTCGGCCCCTGTGCCTGGTCCCTGCCATAATACTTGGCTGCCACACCGTGGGCTCCAGCATGACCTGCCTGCCCTCAGCCTCCAACCCGAGACTCCTCTGTGCCCTGCAATGCGGCATGTGGCTAGAGCTCCTGAAGAGTAAATAGTTCCTCTCAGCTTAATCCTGCTTCAAAATGTCAAGGCTTTAATGAATTCTCTGAGTTGAACTCAGGGGCTAACTCATCTCTAGTTCTAGGTTGATTTCCTTCTGCCTGGTTTATCTTTTCCCGGCTCCCTTAGTTCTAGGGAAAAGCAGGGCCCTCTTGTGAGGACACGGCAGGCTCCTTGCTGACAGGTCAGGCTGTTGCTGTCGAAGTCATCTCCTCTCTCGGCACTGGTGTGTTTCCTAAAGGTTGGTAAGGAAATGCCAAATTGTCACTCCATGTGAACTGTGTCTTCATCCATCTGTGCATCCTGAGCCCTGCGGATCCGAGGCCCCTCGCCGGCTCTGTTTCACCTTTCTGACTGCACGCGGGTGAGGACTGTGTTACCAGCCCCTGAACTTCACTAACTGCGCCTGCTCTCTTTGGACAGCTTGAGGCTTCGCATTTCTTGTGGCCTCAGGCTTCTGGGGCCACAGTCCTTGGCCAGGGAGATTTGCCAGCACTTGTGTTAGGACGCATACTGGAAAGTTCTCCAGACTATCAAAGATTTTGATGACATGTGACAGGCTTGTGAAAGGCCTTCAGCGTCTTTTTGTGTCTTCTCATATTGCTTTTAACTAGAAGCCTGGATCTGTATGAGCCTTTTAGCTGGCCGTCACCCCCGCTTAGATGGGGTGAACCTCCCACAAGAGCAAGATCAGAGGGAAAACACAGCCCCGGCTTCCAGTTGGAGACCGAAGCTCTTCCACCCACACCAGTGTCTGTCTGAGAAGAGGAAGTTCCTGTTTTCTGAGCTGGAACCGTTTATAGGGAAAGTTGAGCATGGTGGCAAAGGAGAAATTGAACAATTTTCCAGTTTCTCCTGAGTCATAACATTGAAGGCTGCTTGTCTTTTGTTCGCTGTGAGGTACAGCGTGCACATGACAAACTCCCCGTATTCAAAGGGACCATACTAGAGTGTGCAGGGCACCTTTTGGTTTTGAAATAGAATATTAAAAAATAAAACTATAATCAAAAATGTAAAATTAGAAACAAATGCCAGGCTAAAGGTCAGTCTTGACCCTCCTCACTCCAGGGTGTGGCCGCTCAGAACAAGCGTAGCACAGCTGTGGCCCAGGCCAGTTCCTGTCCAAGCCATGCTGTGAGCTTCTCTGCCAGGCACACCTGAGTCCAGCACGGAAAGAGATGGTCATGCCATCTTTCATTTCAAAAATGAAGTGATGTCAACTGCAGGTACAGCGTGTCCTGGATGAATGATGTGTAAAAATAAAATAACCAACTACAGTTTGAGTAGGACCATGTAGGTTTGTGGATTTTTTTTTTTAAAGACAATGTTTCACATGCAGTTCAGGCTGGCCTTGAACTCACTTTGTAGCCCAGGCTGACCTTGAACTTACAGTGATCCTCCTGCCTCAGCCTTCTGAGTGCTGGGATTGCAAGCATGTACCACCACCCCGGCTTGAGGGATTTCACGACATTAGTGAGGGTTCAGGCTCACTGACGGGACTTGGACCCTGAGTTTAGCCGAGTAGGAAGAAGGTGCTTCTGGTGTTCTGTCATCAGCAAAGTTACTTTTGCTCCTTAGCAGGAGGAGAAGGACTATCCAGCCAAAAGAAGATCCCCCAAGAATTCCAGGAGGAAGACTAAAGAACCTGGGGCTAGAAGGCCATGTCTGAGCACTAATGTTTGGAATTTGCAATCTGATCCCCAGCCCTCTCAGTTCTTAGGGGTCTGCTTGAAATTGCAGCTTTGTTTAGTGCTGCTGTAGCAAAACACTCGAGGCCAGGGGCTTTATAAGAAGCTTTATTGGCTCGTGGTTCTGGAGGTAGAATGGTCGAAACTGCGGGTACGGCAGGTACTGCAGGATGCCAACACCCTGGCAAGAGCCCCAGCAGCCACATCACAAGGTGGAGAAGTGGAAAAGGAAACAATTTTGTGCAGAACAGGGCAAATGTGTAGAGTCACCTTGCTCCCTAACAACCCACTCTCATAAAGAGTAAGACCCACTGATGCGTTGATGAGGATGGAGGGCTCCCATTGCCCAGTTACCTCCTGCTAGGCCCCATCCCTTCAGGGTCCCACTTTCTCAACTGCGCCATGTGGACCAAACCTCAGCACTGGAAGGAACCTTTAGCACATGGCCATATCTAGACTATAACAGCCAGGCTGACTGCAAATGTGGAGACTTGCTGGAGCGACTTCCCTGGTGAAGATAGGGTCCTGCATTAGTGTCTTCTGCAGGTTTTACCCCATGGTTATAGAGCTTACTGTACTGTTCACTCAGTGTTCGTGGCGAGTTATAGTATTGGGATTTCTTCTCCCAGCTGTAAAAGCGTGTGTGTATTTTTAAGTGTTCATCAGAGGACATTTGAGTTATTTTTTCTCTAATAAGGGCAACACTGGTACCCCCTGGCTCTTAGCTGCCTGACTAGATTTCTGGGGTTTGAATGTTTGAATAAATTATAAGGGGAATGGAATTTAAAATCAGAGTTTTCATGCAGGCAAATGTAAAAATCCATGTACATGCTGGGTGGACTTACCAATACACTAAAAATACAGACATCTAAGTCCCTCTACCCATAGTTTATCATTAGGTTATAGAGATCTCTGTCCCAAACCAACTCATTTTGTCTTTCTGATTTCATGACTGTCAATTCCTGGGGAGGCTCCCAGCCTTCCACCTCAGTGGTGGTGACTGTAGGTCTGCACTGCGGCCGGATGAAATAAGAAACGGCTCTCTGCCCCTGGCATACGCTGTGGGCACTGCTGACTCAGCACTTTATGCATCCGTGAACAGCCAAGGAATGGCAGCCAGGGGAATTAATTACTTTCGAAACTCATGCAGATTTCTCAGGTTCTCAAACCTGGTGAGTAGGTGTCAATATTGAAGACTCGGGGGGGGGGGAAGAGAAGGAATCCTCCAAAGTCAGGATTGTGTTGCCTTTCCACATCAACCATCATCTTGTAACCACTGGAGTAAAAATAGAAGACTAATGGCCTGACATTTCACATCCTGCCTAGCAGAGGCCTGAGCAACCCTGGATTTTGCTGTTATTTTGCTTTCTGCCTCAGCAGTTTGCTGCATATGGAAGGCTGACATTTGCTTATGATCTCAGCAGAGAACTGGGATTTTTTTAGGTGGCAAAGGTGGGTCTGTTGGTCTTGAACCTTTTTGACCCCCATCATGAAGACCCAATCCAGGGTCAACAAATTCAAACCACAGACTGAAAAAGACAAAATCATGAGAGGCACTGTGCAGTGTCTTTTAGGCAGACCAGCCTTGCCAAAACTACCTTTAATTGTGAAGCTCTTAGCTTCATATGATGGTATCCCTTTGAAACTGTGAAAACTTCATGGTTCCTGTAGCCAAGCAGAAGCTGGTGCTGTGTTCTTGGACCTCTAGAGCTGTGAGCTAAAGAAACCTTTTTATGCAGTTCCAAGCCTCAGGTATTTTGCTGTAACAACATAAAAGAGACTAATGCAATCTGAAATAGCCAAAACTTAACTTTGGTCCCCAAGAAACTTTCCTGGTGCCTACAAGTAGAAAATGTTTTCTGTTTTCAACAAGAAGGAACAAAGTGACTTGTGTTCCCATCTTCAGCCCAAGAGAAGCTGCTTCCTGCTTTGTCAACCCTTTTAAATTTTATTTATTTATTTATTTATTTATTTATTTATTTTACTATGGAAGAGAGTGTTATGGTGCCATGTTTAAAACCAACAATTGGTGGTTGCTTTGCAACAGAACAGAACCTTGGTCAATAGAACAGTACCTCACTACCCAGACCTTTTTCTCCTTCTCTTCTGTTAAAACAAGATAGCCCCCGAGGCTAGTGCCCCATCACTAGCCAAGGCCCTGGCATCTCCTCTCATCCCATCAGGAAGCATGGGGGAGAACCCTGGCATGGGAGGAGGATCTGCAGGAATGGCAGACGGGAGGAAAAGGAGCCGCACCCAGTTTCTACCCCAGTTTCCCCTGGGGTGAGGTGGGGTGGACTTTAACAGGCAGCTGTGCTGCTCTTTCTACAGCTGTGGCCCACGATGAGCCATTTGTCCCCTGTCAGCTTCTGTTTACCAACTGCAAAGGGAGGAGCAGGGCAGCAGAAACCCTAAATTCTAGCACTGCAGGGCCAGGCAGGTGACACGCAAGGAAGGCAAGACAAGAGCTTGCGCTGAGAATGGGGCAGAGGCAGAGTGTCACTCTCCTAAAGATGTGCCCACCTCGGAGTGGCCATGGAGTGCCACACACAACTCAAGTCTTAAAGAGAAGCCAATAAATAAGTGGTTCATTGAACAAGAAGTTTAATAGGAAAAAAAGAAATGGCCTTTTCTCCCTATCACTTTTTTCTGCTTTCTCTTTCCCACTCTGATGACACTGTGGAAGAACAAATCAGATTCCATGACTTTCAGATCCAAAAACAGTTCCATTTAAAAAGAGCAGCTGCCTTCCAGGTATGAAAATCTCATTTTGTTCAAGTCAAACTTTCAGTATCTCCTGTAATTCAAAACTTCAGCCCTCTCGGTTCGGGTCTGAGTCCTCACACTGCCTCTTCCTCAACAGCCAGCTCCCTCAGAACTGGGACAAGGGCCAGGAAGATAGGTGTAAGGAGGATTAGCCTTCATGTGCTCGAGTCCAGGGGCAGTGGGCCAGGGTTAGAGACCAAGGAGAAAGCCTTTCGTGATAAGCATTGTCATAATCTGGCTATTGGTGGCTGTCTTAGTCATCGTCTCATCACTGAGACAAATCACCTGACACCACAGCCTGAAGGAGGAGAGCTTTATTTTGGCTCATGTTTCAGTCCACGGTTGGCTCCAAGGTAGACTGGCATGGCAGTGGGCCTGGCACAGGAAAGCTGCTCACAGCATGGCAGACAGGAAGCAAGAAGACAGGAACCAGGGTGGTAGACACCTTTCCAGGCCATACCCCTAATGAAGTAACCTTCCTAAGCAGGCTCCATCTCCAAACATCATATTTGCCTATAAACTTATCAGGAAGTTAATCCACTGATGAGTATCATACCCCCACGAACTAATTGCCTCCCAAAAGTGCCACCTATGGGTACATGAACCCTACCTATGTTTGCATGAGACTTTGGGAGAACATCTGAATATAAATCATAACAGTGGCCCCAAAACAGCAGTGGCTTCAGCATCATTCTTCCTGGGGCCCTTCTGTGGGTTCTTCTGGCTAACTAAAAGGATCTCCAGGGCCATAGTTCTGCTTCTGGGAATGTGCTTCCGAGCTGGGTCCCGTCAACTTTGCCCACCCACAGCCCCTCTGAGGCTTGCGTCCTCTGCCGTGGCAGGCTGCCCTCTGCAGTGCAGTCTCAGCAGTAAGCGTCTCCTGGAGCCCAGCCTCTCCCTCTGCTTCCATTTCATCAGCGGGACACTCCACTTCCAAATGAAGCCAGGCCCACTTGGCCAAGTGCTCCTACCGACCTCTTGTCCTGTCACTATGGACCTTCTTGCCAGCTTCTTGCTTTTAGAATCCCCAGGTGAGAAGCACGAGGCCTTTCTGGGAGGGCATGCCAAAGATGATGGGCCTGTAGGCCCAGCAAGCTCCTGACAAGAGGGGGCGATGCCCGCCTCTCCGGCTGACTTGCACATCCCACCCCAGGTTTGTTTGTTGAGACAGGGTGTTGCTATGTAGTAAAGGCTGGCTTTGACATTACTGTGTAGTCTAGGCTGGCCTCAGACTCGCATCTGTCCTCTTGCCTTCGCCTCCCACATGCTGTGTTCCATGCGTGCACCACCATGACCAACTCCACCCTCAGGTTCCTGAAGGCCCCTCATTTGGCTTGGGACGGTGGGAGTGGAAAGAATAGATTCAGTTCGGTGTGGTCCCTGTGAGTCATCCTTCCTTGTGTAGCTGTTGCACCAGTGACTGGTTTTGCTGTCTTGCCTTGTTATATTCTGTATGTAGAATACAGACGTGCTCACCAATTTTTGCTTCCTGCTTTGAGACTTTGTGTCTGTCCAGTAATATATTACACAACAAACCAGGATTTACAGGTTGAATTTCCAAGTTGAGAGCTCTGCTTGGCACGCGCTCTGAGGTCTCTTCTAGCCCAGGCCATCTGGGAACCTCTGACTCTGGGGACTCCTGGGTAGAACTGTGTGACAGAGCTTCCCGAAATCGCATTATCCTGTGTGTAAGTGTCCTGGAAAAGCAAGAGCTGAAGGGTTGGTCCAGCAGGTGGCAGGAGAGAACAAGCCTGCAGAAGCTGGAAGTGACCACAGAGATCACCGAAGCTCATTTACTCTCCTACAACCTTTAGGACACCCAAAGCAGAAGGCCTCAGCCTCAGCATGGACACATGGGGCAGTGGGTGGACGCTTATGACTTTCTGAAGCCTTTTGTTTGTTAGAGAGTGACTTGACTGAGCTCAAGAAAGTGACTCAACAGAAGCCTCTCAGTGGCTCCAGGCTGTCATTGTCTGCTGGAGTACAGGTTGCATTCTTCCCCATGAAATATCTTTTGAGGCTTGAAGACAGGGTGAGCTGCTATCTGCAACTGCTGCTCACCTCTCCATTCATGACATCCAACATGACCCAGCAGGAAAAGCAGGGCTGAGGCCCCCCACCTTTCCCTGTTTGCCTAACTCCCAGGAAAGCATAGGCTCCATCCGAGCTGTCTAGGGTCTCCAGCCAGGTCCCCAGGCACGGCCCAAGAGCAGGGCAGAGCGGATTCTTCACCAAAGGCCATCTGGATCAGCTAACTCTTCGGCTTCCATTGTTGATCAAATCCCCATCTCTTCCACAGATCATTTTGATCAGATTATCCTGGGCTTTGGATATGTTTTTCCCCTTTGAACTGAAGTAAAAATTTGAGATTTATGCCTTAAAATTTTTTCCTTGTAACAAACCCACAAAAGGGTGTTTGAAAAGTATAAAAACATACATGAAAAGTATGTTTTTTTCCAAGAACAACATACAAATTCCTGTGACTATCATCCTGGTTTAGAAACAGGACAGTACTTGACCCTTCGGAGCCCTCTTTGTGCCCTTCTATAATCATATGCCTTCTTTCCCCCACCTCTCCTGACTTTGGTGATAATCATTCTCTTGTTCTTCTTTTTGAGTAGTGCTGTTAGTACTCAACCCTTATGACTGAGACCAATCCGCTAGTCAGAATTTTTGGACACACTCAACCAGTTACAAATCCTCCTGATTTTATCTTAATCCAGACACTATTTTCCTTCTTGCTCATATGCGTATCAAAACACTCCTTGTTTGAAATCCAGATAAAGTGTATTTATAGCATCTTCCTGATTTACCAGAACCAATCTTGTCAACGAAAGGAAATGAGGCTCAGAGAATGTGTATATAAAGCAGCCTTTTGATTTCTGTGATTTTGTCTAAGATCAATGGCAAATTTGCCAAGACTAGCATTGTAAGAATTTGCTGTTGACCTTTGGAAAATCAGAGCCACACTTTTGGATCTCTGGCCTTGATATCCATGATTTTTCAAAGTTCACAAACTGAAAGATTTCGCTTCAGTTTTCAGTACCAGGGATATCTTTTGTGGGCCAGAAAGCTAGGACTCAGAAAAGACCTGAGCCATGTTTAGTGCAGAAAAGGGATTGGACTGAGCTGTGAAGGATAAAGTTATTTGTAATAAATCACAGCAGCAGGAATGGGGTGAAAAACTCTGAAGATGTGGCTGGGGCTATAGCTCAGTAGCACAGCGCCTGCCTGGCAAGCAGGAGGCCCCAAGCTCCATTCCTGGTACCAAAACAAAACAAAATGTCTGAGAATGAAGAGGAAAGGGTGAGAGAGTCATCAAGTGCTTCACGTGCATCATGAAAAGCATGTGCTTGTAAGAAATGAGCTAGAGACTGCCAAAGGAAGTGGCACGCGGAGCTGGAGCGATTCTCTCATCAGTCCGTTTAGCACGGAGCGATGACTTTCTCCACCTGGAACAGGAGGAAGAAAGAAGGCAGGATACTCTGGGGCTGCAGATGCAGGGAAGCATAGACCAGTGGTGAGGGCAGCGTCAAGGAGGCCCCGGGCCCTGCGGGAAGGACATCAGATGTAAGAGGAAGGCAGGCATGGCAGAAAGCAGGACAGGCTATGTGACTGCAGTCTGATGAGAGTGAAGTGAGTTATGGTGTGGAAGAGAAGGCACCGAATGGGGGGCACAGAATAGGGTGACAGTGTGGTTCAGGGACTTGGTGTACCCTGCCCAAGAGAAGCACGGAGAGCAGGAGGAGGCAAGGGGGTCCGAGTGGGGCCTCTCTGAGGTGACAACCATCAGGGACACGTGAACCTGTGCTTGTCACTAGAGAGGAAAGGCTGGGTGCAATAGGGGAAGTACCTGACCTTCTAAGTGTCACATGACCCCCATAGTGAGAGGATGTGACTGGGGACAAGGACAGCAAGGAAGATTTGAGACAAACAAGGCTGAATGCCAGGGTAAGGTAAGGAGGGACAGGGTCAGCGTTGTGCTTTATATGTCTCAGAACTGGCTTATTTTTTGAAGAGTTAATACTTCTGTATAATTCAAAATAAAAATAATGTTAAAAGACGTACAGCAAGAAGTCTGGTCCCTGGACCTGACTGCCTTCACTTATTCTCCCAGTACATTGAGTGGCTCTTCGAGAGTCGCCCTAGCAATTATTGATATCCATATGTCCTTCTTCACCTAGGCCTATGCCTACACCCCCGTCTCCACCCATGCAATTTCATTTTGGGGCAATTTCAGTTCTACAAAGCACTTCCCAGAGACCCTCAGAGACCCCACTTACATTTTACTAATTGCTGTCTGAGATTTTATCAAAGGACCCAGCCCCATCCAGGGTTCCCTGTCACACACAGATGTTGTATCTCTACAGTCTCCTTCAACCTGGGACAGTCAACAGTGCTTCCTTGAATTTATTTGAAATCATATTCGGCATGGTGATACTTTGAAATGATGTAATTATTCTATTTTTCTTCTCACTTTTACCTGTAGTCTTAGCATTCATTGATGTTTTAGCCCGAATTAATTGTTATGATCGCTAACGTGATGGTTTTCTAAGTTTATCATTCTACATTTTAGTCTAAAGAAGAGCTTTCTCTTCTTTACATGGATTTATTTGTGGGTTTTTTTTTTTTTGAACCAGTGCAGGTTTCTTACTTTATGCAAAGGATTAAAGTCTATTAATATCATCTTTGATGTTCAGAATGTTCCTTAGTTGAATGGTGGGAGTCCTTTAAAGCCAGTTGTTATGTCCTTCTGAGATAGCCCCATTATTCTTTGAACATTTCTTTATTTTCTGGTACAAAAAAGGAAATGTTCTGGGGTCATCTTGTACTTTCTCTGCTCGGCCCTGGGATCAGTCCTTCCTTCATGGACCACTGGCTCCTTTTGGTAGAAAGTGCTATTTAATCACAGCATCCCGGGGGCCATCCGCTGGAGCGTGCCCGGCAGCTCCCACCTTTTCCCTTTGCAGCTCTGTTTCTTTCTGTCTGCCAGTCCGTTAAACCAGAAGGTAACATACTACTTCCAACTCTGATCCTTACTGCAGGGTTCTTTCTCATTTTCCT
Source organism: Dolichotis patagonum (assembly GCA_004027295.1). Taxonomy (NCBI): domain Eukaryota; kingdom Metazoa; phylum Chordata; class Mammalia; order Rodentia; family Caviidae; genus Dolichotis; species Dolichotis patagonum. Next base: position 30,871 of record PVJX010013841.1, read on the forward strand.
TCTTTCCATCTTTATTTGTATCTTCTCTGTGAGCAGAAAATTGTCCCCATTTCTCCAATGTACCAGGTGTGATAAAAAAGTAGGTTTAAATTTTTAAAAATGTGTTTCTGTAAAAGACACATTGCTATTAATCCCCCCTAAAATACTCCCTCTTGCTTTGAACATATTTATCTCATCATTTCTGCCAGTTTCTGAAGCAGATCTGGAGGTCTTCTTTAGTGAGTGTCTTTAGTTGAGTTGTTGTGGCTGCCTTGATATCTCTTTTTTTTTTTTTTTGGTACTGGGGATCGAATTCACAACCTCACGCTTGCCAGGCAGGCACTTAAGCCACTGAGCTAAATCCCTGGCCCTGCCTTGATATCTTGAGCAGATTTAAAATGCTTACCTTTCACAATCATTTTGACTTTGGAGAAGAGTCAAAAATCCCCGGATCCAGTGAATAAAGTGGGTGAGCACATGCGACAATGTCTTTATGAACCTGCCTATTCACTGGACGACGCATCAATTGTCCTATTTTTGGTGACACAAAAACACACAGGCCGGTGGACTTCCAGCACCACTTCAGAAAGTGGCAAGTACAGTGGGATAAGTGTGTGCTAAGTAAGAGAGGTTATTTGGAAGGGGACTCGTGGCATTGCAACTTTTACAGTAATTTTTTAAAAATTTAAACATAGTCACACATTATATTTACCTACCCAGTCCTTGGCACGTAACCCACACTGGGCTTCCTCTGTCACCTGCTCCAATGGCCACTGGGAAGGACACTGAGACTGCTCATGACAGGTTGGAGAGAAGGGTACGTGTGTCACAAGTTTGTAAAGGTCTGAGGTGAGGGAGAAAATGAGAATAACTTAGGCTTCTGGCCGGATGGTGCTGCCCCACCTGTAGCAAGGTTCCCCATTGTCTCCTGAGGCCTGGCTGCCCTGGGGGTGCAAGGGCTGGGAGCCTAGGTGGAACTTAGCGGGAGCTGTCTAAACATTCACCTTACCACACTGGGCAACTGTGAACTTCTGCACATTAAACGTGTGAGAAGGAGATCAAGCATTAAGTGGTAGATTCTGAAAAATGCAAGCAACCTTACTCCTCATAAGAAAATGCAAATTTAACCTGTAGGGTTATTATTCCTCACCTATCAGAGAGAAAGTCTAGCAGTTGAGTCACATACTGCACTATGGTTCTGACCATTCCAGAGGCAGGAGGGACAGGGGTACAGGTTTTGTCTCCACTCGAGTTAAATCTTTGGATCCCAGCAAACTTGGAAGTCTTTAAGCATCTTAGGAAGGTGGTGCATAGGAAAAGGAAGGTCCAGTCCTGCTCTTAGTTCCCTTTTTGTCATCTGCATGGTTTTGCTTTTATATATATGTCTCTCTATCAGTGTCGTTCTTTCCTCCTAACCCAGGTAATTTATTTGTTTATGAACAAATATTCACTGAGCATCTACATTATGTAAACTCCAGCAGTGATCTCATTTTTCGTTCTTCTCATGCTCAGTATTTCTCCCTTATAAATTGTTTTTCCTTAATTTCTGTTTCCTCAGGCTTTGCTTCCCCCTGACCCCCATGGCCCTATGTCCATGTCCATGTCCATGTCTATGTCTGTATCTATGCCTATGTCATGATTCTCTCTGCATCTTGGTAGACCCCTATTATTTTCCCTCATCTTTTTCTGTGACAAATCATGCTGCACTGAGTGGACTTGAACACCTGTACTATTTGCGCTGCTCTGGGGGATGGATTCTCAGGAGTAGGCTTGTTGGACCAAAGGCCAAGTCCACAATGGGTAGTGGGGAAAGTTGCCCAGTTCTCAGAGGGGCTATATGGGGTTTCCAGCTTCTCAGTGCTCTTCTCTTTTCAGTTTTTTTATTAATACATTTTGCAGCACGTAATGATCACATTCTTCTTGGGTAACTGGTACATCTATATAACACATCTTATTATTATTTTTTTTTATTCTATGCCCTCTCCTTACTTCTTGGACTCCTCCCTTATTTTCCTGCATGCTCATGGAACCAGGTCGCTTTAGAATTCTTTTTCTGCTTGAGGTTGGTTTGGTTTTGTTTATTTTACCGTATTCATCTTCCTTGTCTTCCTCCAACCATCCCTAACATTCAAAAACAAAGTGAAGCAAACAAACATAATTGCACTTTAAATTGGTGGCTTAACCGCAGTGAGAGTGATTATTTTAAATAACTCCAAAATATAGTAATTTGTCTGTACGTTTTTAGCGGGCCATCCTTCAAAGACAGAAAGAACTTCAAAATCCCTTATGCTGAGTTTATCGTCATGTTGTTTGTAACAGTACTGGTTCTGCTTCTCCGAAACTATTAAAGCTTCAGTAAGATAAAGCGAGTAATAATGTGGATGTTGTTAGGAATCAATATTTACATTTTAAGAGAAAAGATATAAAATACATATATAGTCAAAGATTCTAAGGAAAATTGTGTGATCCTGGAAATATATTTCAACAGTACTTGAAATCTTTTCTTTGTTAAAAAGAAAATGCAAATATCCTTCCTCTTCTGCATCCTCTTTTTTTGTTGAGCAATTCAGTCCTGAAGCCAGTAGGCAAAGCTCAGTAAAGAAGCTCTCTGTGTCAGGGGGCTGGGGCCAGGCAGCCTGAGAGTCTCCCTGTAGGTGTCCAGGTGCCCAGTGCAGAGGCTGGAGGCTGAAGCACTGCCTGTGTAGAGGACCAGCTGACACTGGGTGTCAGGATATGGGTGGCATTAGGATGGTGTCCCCATGGGGACATGGAACGGCAGCCCAGGGCGGGAGGTTGGAGCCAGTGGGGTGGGTAGCAGCTATGGGAGACAAAAGGAGAGTTAGCCAAATGGTGGAAATACTCAGGAGAGTGGGAGGCAGATTTCTAACCACTGGGAAAGGGTACTGCAAATACAGAAAGGCAGATAGCAGAATGGGTCTTGTGGTGTTGAACTGGAAATGTACTCATGGTTTCCCATAAATAGATACAGATATTGTGAATGTTAGTTATGATATGTAAACTTGCCTAGAAGATTAGTGGAAACACTTCTGGGTGTGTCTGTGGGATGGTTCCAGGGATGATTGTGTGGGCTAGCAGACGAGAGGGGAGGACCTGCCCTGACTGGGTGGTACTAGACAGCCTGGGGGCCATGTAAGGGGAGGAAAGAGGAAGTCTGCTGCAAGGTTGGGAGCTCCATTCTGCTTGAGTGGGTGCATCTTTTTGCTGCGGTTGCCTGTGGACATCAGACTCCAGTTTCTTCAGCCTTGGGCTGAACGAATGGCTAGGTGCTCCAGATTTCCAGGATGCTGGCAACCATTGCGGGAGCACCTACCTCTTGTTGGAGAGCGTTGAAGCTGAATACACAGACAGGGCTGTGGTGTGGCCCAGGCATGATTGAACTGAGAATGAGGAGACACCTCAGGGGGCAAGATAGGCCACAGCTGAGGCCACCTGGAGACTTTCTGGATGGTTTTCCTTAATTAGCATCATCTGTTTCTCTGAGGAGCCCTTGAACGCCTCCCAAGATCCTGTTCAGGCTTCCTCCATTGTCCACTCAACTCCTTGCTTGTTCTGATTAAATGCAGGCTGTGTAGTGTGGTCAGCCTGCAGGCTAGCAGAGTTAGGAGCTCTGCCGAGGGTTTCAGCCCTCCTGCAGGCCAAAGGATCATGCCTCTTTTCTCATTCCTTTGAGCCTTCGCTGTGGACCCTTTTGGGGGATGGGGTCTAGGGACAGACCCCAACAACCTCTGATCCTATAAGACACACAATATTGAAATAAAAATAAATATAAGTGTGTTCACATCTCCTACCTATGTCCATTGAGAGAGTTAGAGAACACACACTTTGTACGTAATAAGCTCAGCTAGTTAGGATCCTGATATTAGGTCCTAAACACCAAAAGGAATCATCATTCTTAAAAAACTGTCAGATTGCAGGATGAAGACAGGAAATATGTAACATAATCCAATAACTTTTTTATCATTCTTAAAAACAAAGGAACTGTCAAAGGCAACTGAAGTTGCTTTGAAGAAACCAGGACCTGGAGGAAGCCAAAGATGGGCCCAGGTGATACAACCATAGTAGGTACGTTAGGACAGAAAATGCATCAAAAGTGTTAAAGCCCATGAGTAGGGACTGGGGGTGCAGCTCGGTGGTGCAGCTCGGTTGTGCAGCCCCTGCCTGGCAAGCATGAGCGAGGCCCTGAGTTCAGCTCCCGGTTTCCTCCCCCAAATAAAAATCCCCCAAAACCAAAACAAAACCAGAAAACCTGTGAGTTAATCTTAACAAAAATAAAAGTCAGCTTATAGCCCATCTTTGGGTGACATAGTAGGGAATCAACTTATTTAGAAAACTGTAAAAAAAAAAAGAAAAGAGATCAAAAATTCAATTTGCTTTTTTTCTTAGGACTTAAGCCTCTCTGGAAGAACCATGGCTGATGAATAAAGGTGTAAGCCTAGCATCACCAGTTTTCTAGCCCCGAATTAGCGAATGGACTTCAACAATGCTCACCAGTGTCTACTAGCATCACGCAGAGAGAGACCAGTAGCCATTAGGTGCCTCCTATTGGTACCCAGCCTGGACATATTCTTTTCCACAATCACACATCACGTGTCAAATCTACAGTTCTATCACTCTGCAGGAAATACCTGGGCTAGTGAACATGTTTAAAAACATAATCAGTATAATCTAGAACATGAGAAATTCTACAGGAAAAACCATATGGTTTCCTCAACAAATAATGTATACAGGGAGGCAGGAAAGGGGACAGCAATGTATACACGCAAAGAAACTTAAAAACTGTCAAACAAATACAATAGGTAGACTTGGAGGAAATTTGAGCACTGACTGAATATTTGATGCTTTTTTATAGATTTGCTTTAAAACAATTCATCTGTGATCATGGGAAGTATAGTCGTCAATGATACTGTTGAAAGAAGTGTGGATAGAGCTTGATGATTTTATCTGAGTGGCCAGGACTAAGTGGCTCGTTATTCTCTACTTTTGCCAAGTGTTAAATTTCCTAATACATGTATTTTTAACTGTCACCAAAAGCAGCAAGTCCTACTGTGATTTCTGACCTCACGTCTCCAGGCTTGGTGCTGCTCTTAGCCTGGTGCTCCCACCCGTCTGAGGAGCAGTTGTTCCTCTTTCATGTCTTCTTTGCAGACAAGGGAGCAGAAGCAAGAGGGGACACTGGTGAGGAGGCTGTGCAGGCTCTTGGACTTAGAGTCTTCAATAACAAACTTTCAGAGTGGCCGAGGGTCGAATATCGAGATAATGTATACAAAACTCTGTAGATTCAAAACTGTATGGAAATGTAAGATGATACTGTTTTTATTTTCAGTTCCTTCTCCTAAAGAGGATTTTTCTTGGCTCCAAGCTGTAAGAATATAGGAAAAAGGAGCATGGGGAGTCACTCAAGGATAAAAGAAGTCTCTCTTTGATTTTCTGTAAATGGGTACCAACCTGAGGATGCCATGCCTCTGGGTAGAGAAGGGCATCTTGGGAGGCCAAACAGATGACTGTCTGGCAAAGGAACACCATTGCTCCTAGGGGTCTGGAAGAATTTGAGGGTGGGCAGGTGAATCTGAGCCTGATTTCATAGGACTTGAATCTCACCTCCACCACCCCTCCTCGTGCTCCAGTACTGGATTTCAACAGCATTATCCAAAGGGATGCATGGTGTTTGGAGCCCACAGGACCAAATGGAGAAAACTAGGGCAGTCTGCACACTGAGTGTGCAGAGGTTACATGCTGTGGGCAGGAGGCCGAGGGTCCTCAATCCAGCCCTGCCTCTTTCTGACCTAGTCATTGCTCCTCTCTGGGCCCAGCTTACCCCAGGTCTTGTGTATGGACCAGAAATCTTTTCTTCTTAACACGCTCCTCCTCCCGAAGTGATTCTGATGATCGCACAGGTCAGAGGTCATGCACTCCACCAGAGGGTCACTGAATTTCTTCCAACTTTATTTTTGGATCCTGCTCCCATCTGATCTCATGCACTTCTCTGAAGACTGTGTTCATTTAATTAATAAACATGAAAGTGATCCTCCCAGGGGTGGGCAGGGGAGGGTGGGGAGGAGAGTCAGCATTTCTGTGAACCCCTCTTGTGCTGGTCTTTTTGACTTTATGTTGGCTTCCTGCCTGTAAGATAGTAGATGGGCTTTTAGTTACTTGCCTCTCCCTGCCCCCCCTTTTCTATTTTTACAGAAAAGAGGTATTCTGTTGTGAATACTTCAAGGAAAGGAAGATGAAAATGGAAAGTCATGTTTCTTCTTGCTATTTTATTTATTTTAAGCTTAAAAAAATGACAGAAAGATCCATGTGTGTTTTTTAGAGTCTGTAATGACACAATAGTAATCTGCCTTACGTTCCCCACATTCCAAAATCACCCTCTCAACTCCCACAAAGAAAAGCATTTCCTCTCACTTATTTTGATGGTTATCTCCATAATGTAAAAATAATATACTTATTCTGATTTTTTCTTGATATATCAGTTTGGAACATATAGATTTTCTAATATGCTATAATATGAGCTACTGACTTTCTTGTTAATCCTCCTACCTTCCATCTCTCCATCCTCTCAATATAATTGACTTATACATTTTTGTTTTAAATTAATAATCAAAGTCTGGATTATTAAGACTTGGTAAATATGTTTGGACAGAGTCAAGTAGTACGCTATGATTACATTCTTTTTCCTGTGTAGCTTTTTGTTTTTCCTTGAGTTGTTAATTACCATTGTTTTACCTGAATAATGTTCCATACTTCTTTGCAAAAGCTCCATCATACAATCTACTATATATATCATTTATGCTATCAACCTGTGTTTTCCCTTTATGTCTGCACTTTGTTCTTCTCCATTCTGCCCTGGTTACACCCTCGCTCTAGCACACAGTGTCCTTTGAAACTTCTCTTTACCACATCTCTGAAGTACAAGCCCATTTCCTGGAATATATGACTTTTTCTATGTTGGTTTACTCCCTTGTTTTGCTGGCATTTATTCTCCTCTCCTTTCTTGACGTGATGTGGTTGGGAGACACATTTTCTGAATCACTGCGTGTCTAGAAACCATCTGTCTTCTCTCACTTGACTGATATACTGGATACAGACACAAGGGTTGAAAACAATTTTCTCATAAGTTTATGATGCATTTCCTCTGAAGCTGTCCAATGTCATTTTTATTGTTTTGTGTATAATTTTCTGTTTGGTCCCCCCCCCCCTTGGACACTGTTAAGTTCTTTTCTTTATGATTGTTGTTCTGGAATTTCAGGATCAAATTCCTACAAAAAGATTCTTTCAAAACTCTTTGTGCCAGGCTCTTGGCAAGTTCTTTTATTCCAGTGGCATACTCTTTAGTCTGGGAAAATTTTATCATATTATTTATTTGGTAATTTCTTTTTTTCTCATTTTCTCTCTTTCCTTTTTGAATTTCTTTTTTTTTTTTTTTTTTTTTTTTTTGGTACCGGGGATTGAACTCACGACCTCACGCTTGCCAGGCAGGCGCTTAAGCCACTGAGCTAAATCCCCAGCCCCTGAATTTCTATTAGTAGTTTATTGAATCTCTTTTATTGATTCCTTAACTTTCTTTTTTCTCTCATTTTTCATCTCCTTGTTCTGTTTTCCAGAAGATATGCTTGAAATTATCTTCTAACTTTTCTATGGAATGTTTTGTTTTACCCATTCATTACCAACAACTTTCTCTTATTAAACGACTGTACTTTTTATAGCTTCTCATTCTTCTTTCACATCCTCTTGTCTTCTTTAATGAGATTGGTTGTCTATTTATATTTAAGAATGAGCAACTATAAAAGTTAATTGGAAGTTCTGTGTTGCTTGTCATCTTGGAGTGTTTGGAAGATTGCCATTTCTTTGGGAGATAGTTACATAAAAATGTTAGCACAGTAAAGTATTAGTACAGCAAAATATTACATAAAAATATCAGTAGAGTCATATACTTTGCAACAATGTTTCAGACAGTGACCAGTGGTGGCCCCATAAGATTATGACTTATAACTTCCCATTGCATAGCGATATTGTAGCTGTTGGAATATGGGAGCATAACATATTTCTCAAGTGTTTGTGATCATACTGATGGAAACAAGCCTATTGTGCAGCCAGTCTTACACAAATACAGTATACACAATCATACAGAGTATGTAACAGTTGATAATAACAGAAGCCTACATTACTGGTTTATGTACATTTGCAATACTATACTTTTTAATTGTTACTTTGGAGTGTGCTCCTTCTGACTATTAAAACAAGTTGACTGTAAACCAGTGTGACCTGTTACACTGGAGGCAGCCTCATGTAGCTCAGAGATGTTTGCTGCATCTGTCTCTCTCTCCTTCCCTCCCTCCTCTCTACCTCCCCTTTTTCCTTCTGGTGCTTGAGCATGTTAATCGCAAAGCTCACGACTGAGCTACACCCTCAGCCCCTACTGCATCTCTTGATTACATCATTTTCTCTTAACTGTGATTTAACCTTTTTTTTTTTTTCCCCAGTACTGGAGCTTGACCCCAGGGCCTTTGCACTACACCACCTCCCTAGTCCCTATTTATTTAGTTATTTACTTACAAATTTTGAGATCGGGTCTCAGTAAGCTGTTAAGTTGCCTAGGCTGCGAGCCTCCTGCTTCAGCATCCCAGAGTGCTGGGAGTGCTGGTCTGGCTTGATTCGGTCTTTTTTTTTTTTTTTTTAAATTTAAAGAGAAAAAAAAAGCAATACAGAAAAAAGGGTAGAAATAATACAGAATTTAAAAAAAAACAGTAAGAAATCACTAGTTGATAAATTACATATTGTCTTCTTAGAAATAGTTGTTCATGTTACAAATTTAAGGCATACAAAGTGAACAAACAGTGAGGCTGCAAACAGTTCTGTTCAACGATCCAACAAAAACCTGGTAATATGGTTATCAATCCCACACACTTAAACATACATGCAGTTATATCCTTTAGAGTATTTTCTTTTCCTCTTTTTGCTTTTTAAGTACATTATCTGTTTAGTTATATTATGTTTCGGCTTTCTCAGTACCTTATTGATCTATTTTGTTGTTGTTACTTCCTTTTTAATCACCTTATATAATTCTGTTGTTTTTGTTTTTGAGTTTCTCGTCATTCATGTCACATGGATCAGCTTTGGTGGAGTTGGGAGTTTTTGGAGGTATTTTGTTACCTTATTTTCTAATGTTCTCTTGTTTTATTTTTATTTAATTTTTATTAACTTGGAGGTAGTAATATACAACAAAACAGGATGGAATAAAGCCAATTGAGACAGTGCGGTGAAACTGGCACAGAACATCACAGCAGGTCACCAGGACAACAGTAATAGGCAGCATTGTATATCTCGTTGTCACAATAGTTGTTCTTCTACTAGGTACAGCAAAATCAAAAGAAATACACAACATTATAGAACACATCAACACAGAGTATTGAATAGAGCAACACTGTTAATCAGGACAAAGCAAAACGGCGATAAAAATATCTGCCTTCAGAGATAGTAGAAGGAAACTCCCCCGACTTGCTGTACCAAATATGGTCACCTCCTAAGAGATACCCAGATCCCTGGATCCCGATTGTTAGCGGGGGTGCGGGGGGGTGGTGGTGGCGGTGGTGGCTATGGTATGTTTGATTCTAAGCCCGTGCCCTGGTAGGCAGCAGGCTGGTTGCTGGTTGGCTCAGCGCCCTAAGTTCCAACATGGCTCGGATCTCAGGAAACGCTGTTGCTTCTTATTTCCCCGCCCTGGGGTGGCCTCGGCTTGCCAGACCACAGTCACTTACCAGGGCGGCAGGCTAGTTGCTGGTTGGCTCAGTGCCCTAAGTTCCAGATTCAGTCTTATATTAGTCCCATGAGAATAGGCTATACTGTATAGACCACATAGATATATCTATTTATACACACACACCATATACCCTGGGTGTGTAGTAGGCACCCAGGCTTGTTGACACACCATCAAGGCTTGTGTAAGTACACTCTGATGCTTGCACAATGACAAAAGTGCCAGATGAATGTATACCTGTCATTAGGCACATGTGACTATGTCAGAAGGCTTTGTCTCTTGGAGACTCTTCAGTGTCTCTTAAAGAATCCTGTTTTCTTACCTGGGGGACAGGTGGTCACCAATGGTTAGGACAAGAAGGTGCGGTCTGTCCTCTCTGAGCTACTGGCTGCTTCATAGCAGAGACAAGAGTCAAGCTACTACTGAATCCCCAGTGCCTGACCATGGTCAACACTTGGTGAGTACTTGCTGAAAAATAAATGTGTGAATCATTAATTGGCTTCCATGTTCTGATGCAAAAAGAGCATTGTGAAGAGGTCAGGAAGCTTACCTGAGGTCACCCGGCTGGAACTGGGAAGCGGGGTGCATCTTTAGAGAGGTCCTGGCTTTCCTCACCCCGAGCCTGTGGCTCTGAGGTGTGGCTCTGAGGTGTGGCCCAGTGAAGATGGACTTCTCAGGCCCTTGGGTGGTTTAACCATCAGCCGTGATCTCTAGCCAGGCTCACCTAGCACTACCAGGGTCCTGCAGAGAAGCCTCTCAGCCAAGAGCCTGTATCACGGACACACTCAGGGCACTCATTTGCTCCGCCTCCGCCTCCCGGAACAACACAGACTGTGAGTTTTTGGGGGGACACAAGGTGAAGAGTGTGAGGGTGCTCCTTTAATGAACAGGGGCGTGCGGTCTGTTCTGGCCAAACTCATGGGATGCTGCCCGCTGGGACCAAGCTGGGGCTGAAGCTTTGGGTTATTTTGCAGCTTTGAAAGCAAAGATCCACTCAGAAAACATGACTTCACCGCGGATGGTTTCATTGTGCTGGTAGCCAAGACCATTTCCACCCCCGTGTGGGTTCCCCAGGGAGGGAGGCAAGAGGTGCACTCCTGTCTAAGCAAAGTCTGTGTGTGTGTGTGTGTGTGTGTGTGTGTGTGTGTGTAAGGGGGAGGGAAAGGGGACAGTGAAAGAAATGAGAGACAGATAGACAGACACAGATGCAGAAGCCCCACACAGAGGCTCTGCAAACGCTTTTATTAAAAGTCGGTGTCTGTGGCTAGTTCGGGAGGTGACCCCTGGTCAGCAGGGCCAGGCTCTTCCATCCTGGCCGAAAGGAAAGCAGGAGCCCCTGATATCTCCGCTGCTTTTGAGAGGCCAGGCCGAGCACCGGCGGTCTCTGAGGGGAATATTCCTGCTTCCCGGTCACATCCTCGCTCCCTTCCCTCGGCCTCTCTTTTCTCTTTACTGTCTTCATTCAGATGTTCTTCCAGCGTTTTCCTTTCTGCCTCCTTTCCCCGCCTCCTCCTCGTTGTAAGCTAATAAATTCTAACCCCCATTTACCCATTATTAAAGGCGGTGTTGTTTCATCAAAACTCTTATTTTCCTTTGCATGGCCCTTCTGCCCAGGTCATCCTTGCTTGCAGTTTTAATTTTAATTTTTGTTATGTAATATGTAAGCAGTATGTAACGCTTATGTTCCTTGAGGGAGCTGGAACATGTACACGGTGCATTTTAATTCTTTTTACATCCCTTTCCCTCCCCTCTTTCCTCCTTCAATCTCTTGGTCCCCTTCTCATTTGAAAAAGATCTGTTTCCCTGTTTCCTATTGTCTACCTTTTATTTTACTTTTTAATTTATTTAGATTTTGTGTTTCTCGTATAAGAGATATCATGTGATATTTAGCCTCGGTTGTCTTACAAATAACTCGAATTTTCCTACAAATGACTCAAATTTAACCTTATTTATGGCAAAGTAGTGCTGCATTTGGCATAAATACCATCCCCCATTCTTGCTCATAGTAAAAAAAAAAAAAGAAAAGAAAAGTATAAAACAAAAAATTGAAGCTACTTGATAATCCCTTTGTTGACATTTTGGTGTGTATTCTCCCAGATTTCTAAGAATAAAATTTCCAAATCTTAGTAGAGGTTCTTTGGCATTTGGTGCAGGGGCATTTGTCGCTCAGGCCCCCTTGGAATGAGCTGCGGACCTTGAACAACTCCCACGTTCCTGCCTCAGCCTCCGCAGGCTGTGCCTGCAGCCTGGCAGTGCCAGCTGTGACCAGGCCATGGCCCGCAGGCCGGGAGACGGAGACCGGGCTTTGCTCTCAAGGAAGCCCCAACCTGGTTGGAGACTTTGGCCATCATTTGAGAGGCAGGCAGACCTCAGCCCCAGGCCCAGCCGGCTGGCCGCCCCCTGCGGCCCTCTCTCTCGGCCTCACCCCTGACTTCTCAGCTTTCACCCTTTCTGCCAGGGCCGGAAACTGCAGCCTCTGCTCCACCTGCACCAACAAACCCTGGCCCCAGCGTGGGGCAGGCAGGTGCTGCGGGCAGGGGAGCGGCGGGGCTGGTGCCAGGCTGTTTTCCCCTGGGGTTGGTGGCCAAGTTTCGGTGGCCCCGCGCGGGTTCAGGGTCCCCAGGCTGGGCCGGGACGTGGGCGGCCTCGAGGCCAGGGCTCCGCCTGCGCTGGGCAGGAAGGACTTTCAAGTGCGCGCCAGCTGGAGTCCCTGGGCCTGGCGGCCGGGCAGGGAGCCCCGCAAGCGGGACAAACACACCGTGTTGGGGTGCGGGGAGGGGGGGGCGAGTGTTGGGGGGTTGGAAGGAGAGACAAGACACAAGACGAGGGGCCCTGCAGGCGACAGGCCTGTCCTGACTCAGAGCAGAGGCCATCGTGCATTATGTGAGGGGCGCTGGCTCCTGCAGCCCGCCTGGCCCCCTGCCCACCCTGCGCGCTGAGCCTAATCCGGGCGAGCAGGCAGACACAGCGGCATTGTTTAAAGCCGCCGCCTTCCCCCTCGGTCCCCGCTGCTCCCCAGTGGGAACGGAGGCCTGACACCCTCGCCCCTTTGGGACAGGCTGAGAGGACAGAGGCCCAAGGTCGAGGGCGGCAGGTCTCGGCTCTGCGCCCCTCCCGCCCTCGCGCTGGTTGTTTTTCTACCCGGAGCAGAGGGAGAAACCGAGCTAGCCCTGGCAGACTGCAGGCTGTTTTTGTTGATTTAAATGCCCTTTCCGAGCACACTGCCCCTGGAAGGTCAGCACTCATCCCGGGCATGGCTGGGACTGGGCAGCCGGGCTGGGGTGTGTGGAGAGGAAACGGTGCCCCTTGGGGTTGGATGACTTCACTGGAGCGGGAAGCAGCAGCGAGCAGGGCGCGGGAGGGGAGCTTCCTGGAGGTGCGGCCCTGGAGGACGCTGCCTGCTCCAGAAACTTAAATGGGGCTTGAAGTCAGTCTGCATCTGCCTTCCAGAACCCCGACAGTGTGGTAAGAGGCTGGAGCCCCCGGGGGACCCGAGTGAGCCCCAAGTCGAGTGAGCCCCACATCTGCGGCTGGATGGACTGTGCATCTGGCTTTCTTTCTCAGCCTCTCAGTGCCCGGGGCCACCAGAGCAGAACTTTGAGGTCTATTCCAGGCTCTCAGCAAACGTTTACCGAGCACACACCAAATGCCCCATCCAGTGTGACGGCTGGGAGCCAAGAAATCTATAGCACAAGGCCCCAGGTCAGGGGACCGGTCTTCCCGGTGTGACTGGGCTCCCCCATTTTCAGCACTGAACATTCCTTGTGTCAGGACGCCAGGTAAACTCCTTGGCCTGGGCAAACTTGGAGAGCTGTCGCTGGAGCCAGAAGCAAGCAGCCCCTGACTTAGAAACAAAGGCAGATGCTTAAGCCCAAGTGCGTGAAGGTGTAAGGCCTGGGAACTCCAGCCAGATGGAAAGAAGCGTCTCACAGGACTGTATCACCTTAGTGGTATGGGTGGAAAATGGGGAGATATGGGTGGATTAAAAAAAAACCAGTCATGCTGAGACGTAATTTACATGCAGTGCAATCAATGTACATGCTTCTATGTACAATTTGGTGACCTCATTCTTTTCTTTCTTTCTTTCTTTCTTTCTTTCTTTCTTTCTTTCTTTCTTTCTTTCTTTCTTTCTTTCTTTCTTTCTTTCTTTCTTTCTTTCCATACTGGGGATTGAGCCCAGGATCTTCACTTTGAACTATATCCCTAACCTCTTTTAAATTATTACTTTACTTTGAGATAGGGCCTGTCTGATTTGCTAAACTTCCCAGGTTGGGCTTGAACTTGCAATCTCCCTGCCTCAGCCTCTCAGAGTACTGGGGTCATAGGGGTGCACCAGGTCTAGTTTGAATTTTGACAAATACGTTCACCTATGTAACTGCTACACTACTCAGAGTATTTACATCTCCCCAGAAATTGCCCTACATCTCTTCCACAGTCACACTCCTACTAAGCGTCCCATCTCAAGGAACCACTTACCTGATTTCTGTAAGTATAGATTCATTTGCCATCTTCTTAGAACTTCATTTTCACGGAATTGTACAGTCTGTTCTCTTGAGTGTGACTTTCTTTAACATGTTTTTGAGAGTCCTCAAGTTTGAGTGTATCAGTTTATTCCTTTTTTAAAAACTGAGAATATGGTTTTACCACAATTCATTTATCCATTTACCTGTTAAGGTATGTTCATATGTTTCAAGTTTATTTGCTATCATAAATAGTGTTGTTATGAGTATTACACATAAATCTTAGTGTAGACACATTTTCATTTCTCTTCAGTAAAAACTTAGAAGCAGACTTACTAGATCATAGGTTAAGAATACGTTCAAATTTATAGAAAATTGCCTAACTTGTGCAGTCTTACAGTCTCATCCTTAACATGTAAGCGTTTTCCTCGCTCCATACTCATTAATTATTGGGTATGGTCAGTTTAAAAGAACGTAGCCATTCTCATATATCAGAAGGTAGTTTAATTTTCATTTCCTGATGATTAATGAGAGTGAACATAAATTATACATTATTCACATACCTTCAGCTTCAAAATTTAAAACAGGACTCTATGTCTTTCTTACTGAGTTGGAAGCATTGTTTAGATATTCCTGTAATGGTTAACTTTTTTTTTGTACCAGGAATTGAACTCAGGGCTTTGCATTTTCCATGATGGTTAATCTTGACTGTCAACTTGATTAACTTGAGACAAACCTGGGAGATTAGTGAAGCATCGGGGAGGGTCCCGAGGGAGTGACCTCTGTGACTATATCTGGCCCCTGGTCCCTTCCTCCGTGCTCTTCCTCGCTCCATCTGCTTCCTGGCAGTCAGGAGGTTGGCCCTTTAACTCTGCCACGCCCTTCTGTATTGGGGCCAGCCGGCCATGCTCCAAACGTCTGAAAATATAAGCCAAAATAAACCTTTCCTCTTTTAGGTTCCCTATGTCAAATATTTTGTCCTGACAATGAAAAAGTGACTCATACAATTCTGAATGCAAGTTCTTTGTCTGATATATGCATGGCAAATATTTTCTTCCAGTCTGTGGTTTGTCTTTTTATTTTCTTTTTTTTAAATAATTTTATTTAAAGAGGAAAAAACAAAACAAAATAAAAAAGAATAAAGGGTAGCAACAATACAGTATTCCAAGGAAAAAAGGAAAAGTACAACAACAATAAAACCTAAGAAATTATTACTTGACTAATTACATACTGACTTCTTGGAAATAGTTGTTCAAATTACACAGTTAAAACATGTAAAGTAGACATTCAAACAGTGAGACTGTTAATAATTCTGCTCC
>PVJX010013842.1:0-46404 GCA_004027295.1 Dolichotis patagonum
CTCGGGAGGAGGAGGTCCCTGCTTTCTGAAGCTGGGCTGAAGATGCCACTCCCAGCACAGTGTCTTGGACCTTAGAAAGAATGAGCCTCATCTCAGAAGTCACCAGAGTGCCTTTTTTAAATGGAAAAGTAGAGATGATCTATTTTCTTGCACATTAAGAACTAGTCACCAGAGTGCCTTTTTAAATGGAAAAGTAGAGAATCTATTTTCCCGCACACTGAGAACTCTTGGATGGTGTCTTACTTCTTTCAGTCCTCGGCAGAAGCGCTCAAACACCCGCTTCATGTTGCCGCCTTTTTCCATAGAGATGACCCTGGTGTGGTCTTCCTCGTTGATCCAGATGAGAAAGGTCTTGTCGAAATTATGCCTGGCGAGGAGAGGAGCGCGGAGCTGAGCACCCACGGCATTTCTCTGCACGTGTGAACATCCCATCCCTCGGGGCCTTCATCGCCACCGTTTCCCAGACAGCTCTGCTCTCCTAACGGCCCACACAAGTCCCATGCAACACGGTTACCTGTACACAGCGCGGAACAGGACTCACACCAAACCTTCAGATTTTTATGCGAGAAGGAAATACCCTCATTCCCTGCGCACCGGACCGTGGCCGACTGTAACAACGGTTGGCTTTGACAGCAGCAGGAGTATTCTGTCACCCAACCAATTCAACCAAAATCTTGGGGTGCATTGAAAAAACAAAAAAGGCTGCCCCTAAGCCCAAGGTGTTTGGGGTACAAGACAGTTCACGTAGTTGGTGTAGACTGCCTGTCTACACCATTGGGCAGCTGCTCACACACACCCTGAGCTCCTCTGGGTGGATCAGGGTCATTTGCGGAGAAACAAGACTTAAAATGGGCCAAAGACTTTGGCCTTGATAAAACACATGCACGCAAATATTCGTTCTTTTTAGTTTTTCTTAAATCACCCATGTTTACCTTTCCTTTTCTGGTCTTTCGTTTTGATGCCAGGAGACAGGCTCTCTGTGAGGCTCAGCACCATGAAGCCCATTCCCCACCCCACCCCCTGCACCATCCACGCAAACTGGCTCGCGCCCTGCACGCCTCACGCATATGCACACACAGGTGCGGTTTCTAAGGCGGCTGTCTTCCCCAGCGAGCCCAGGCTGGGCATGCTGTCAGCTGCAGCTCGCAGCAGCCTGGGTTAGGGTAGCAGCGTCTCCTCTGCCCGCATGGCAAGTGGGAAGACGCCAGGTCCATACCAGATTCCCCTGGCATCTGGCCAGTCTCGGGCCATCCCAGCACAGGTGAGCAGAGGGGACACTGGCTTATCAAACAGGAAGTGGTCCTGCAGGCCAAAGGGACAGAGGTGAGGAGAGGGACGAGTGAGCTCAGGATGCAAACACCCCGCAGCAAAAGTTTCATTCTTGCACTGTGATTCTCAGCTAGGTGCCCTCCAGGATACTCTGGAATTTACAAGTCAGCATGGACACCAGGGTCCCAGCCCCAGCAGTCCTGTCCAGTGGGTGGGCTCCAGACACAGGAAAGCTGTGGTGAGGCTGAACACCCCTGGCTGTGTCCACGCTGGCTTGTGCACCCACAGCTGCTGCCTCAGGCCACACTCAGCAAGGCGGGGCAGAAGTGAGGGCTGGAGGTGGAAGTCAGACTGGGCGATAGTGGCCGAGAGCCCAAGGCCGGCTGACCGCTGCACCGGCCTGCGAGGCTTGGGAATGGGCGTATTCTGCGGAATCTGCATCTTCTGAGATGACAGGAGTTTTGTTTGCTTGCTTGCGGCATTGGGGACTGAACCCAGGGTCTTCACACTGAACTATATTCCCAGTCCTTTTTTATGTTTTAATTTCGAGGCAGGGTCTGGCTAAGTGGCCCAGGCTGGGCTCAAATTCGCAATCCTCCTGTCTCTGCCTCCCAGAGTGCTGGAACTGGACGCACAGCACCGTGCCAGGGGGAGAAGGAGATCCACTTCCGCTCTGCCTTTGAGTCTAGGGACCAGTTTCTACTGAAAACTCTGCCGCTTCTGCAGCGCGCAGGTGGAGCTGAGTTCTGCGCCCCGGTGCTAGGGTGCGGCGCGGACGCACACCCAGGGGCGCACAGGCCTCGCAGGCCCATGGCTGGCCCATGCCCCCGCCCCGCCGACCCCCTGCCCTGCTCACGTCGATGAGCCGCTGCTGGTCCTGCTCCGTCATCTCCGACAGCTTGTAGTAGCGGCCGGCCAGGTCGCCCTTGAGGCCCTCGAGCGCCGTGATGGCCACGTTCTCCACCTCCCGGCGCTCGGCGCGCGAGCAGGCGGGCGGCAGGCTGAGCCCGCGGATGCTGCGGCCCGTGCGCACCCTGGAGGACAGCACGTAACGCTCGTCGAACTGCCCGTGAGTGATCTGCGGGGGGCGGGCTGGCGTAAGTGAGGCCGGGGCTGCTCTGGGCCCCGGGCGCTTTGTGGTGAAAACCGGAAGCTTTAGGACAGGTTTACTCAGAGCCTGCAAAGATGTTCCCCTTCTCCCTACCAAGTTTCACTGTGCTCTGTGGACCCTTCGGGTCTCCTCTGTAAAAGAAGCCATGCACTATTTAAGCTCGTGCGTCTGATTTACTTAGCTCAGCAGTACAGTCTCCAGGGGCACCCGTTTCCCCATGGCTGGCTCACTCTTGTCTGTCTTCATAGCAGAGTGGTCCTCAGGGCTTTCTTAACTTTCTCTGTCCCCCCGTCCAGGGAAGAGCTGGCCTGGTAAAGCAGGGACAGGGCCTACCTTGGAGGCGTCCAGGTCC
The DNA here is from genome assembly GCA_004027295.1 of Dolichotis patagonum. NCBI lineage: Eukaryota > Metazoa > Chordata > Mammalia > Rodentia > Caviidae > Dolichotis > Dolichotis patagonum. Next base: position 2,733 of record PVJX010013842.1, read on the forward strand.
GTGGGGTGCTTCATCACCTTGGGGTCATAGCCATTGTGCCTCAGTTTGATGACAGGGTCAAAGAGCTCAGCAAACACCTGCGGGAGAGAAGATGCCAGGGCTTGCTGGTGGTTAGCACACTCCCGAGTGGGCGCCTCACTGCCCCCTTATGCTAAGGGCAGCGCTGATGCCCTCTGAAGTTCTGCAGCCTCTGTGAGGTCGCAACTGGTGAGTACTGCGCACAGCACCCTCACCCCTCAGGGCAGCCTTGGGCCCTGGGGAGAAAGTGGTGTGCTGGACCCGGTCATCTGGCTGGCTCCTGGGATCCCTGGGGCTGAGTGAGGAATCTTGCACTGCAGTAGTGAGGGGCTTCTGTCCTGGAGGGGATACGCCCCAGGTCTCAGGCTGGGCAGCTCAGTGCTGGGGGGATGATCTGGCACTAAGGTCAAAGCGCTGTTCAGGACACAAGGAAGCCGGCTGCTGCAGCCCAAGGGAAGCTGGTGGGCGCAGGCGCACAGAACAGGGACCTCTGCTGCAGCTGTGTGTGGAGTCTGTCCAGGACCTCCAGCCACCCTCTGGGAAGAGGAGAAACCCCGGGGCGCTGTGTCCACTGGGGTTCCTCTTCTCCCTGGAGGGTCCCCAGTCCCCGTCTTGTCCACCCAGCCATCCTCCTCTTCCCCGACTGCTGCCTTCCTGGGAGCCACTTCCTGCACACAAGAATGCAAGGAGGGCCCTGGTGGCTGCCAGCCTTGCCCAGAGGATGAGGCCCAGAGGTGGAGTGTGGTATCCAGCTCCATCCTGTGCTTCTGGGAGACCATCGGGCAGCAGGAAAGAGAATTCCCTGCCTGAGAATGTGTGGACCCAACCCCAGTCCACAGGCGCCTGCCACCTCCATAGTGACGCCCATCACAGAGGGACCACTGCTCCCCACCAACGCCTCCCCAGTGATCTGGACCCTGGGAAGGGGCACCCTGGGTGTCCCCAAAGCATTCTCAGCGGTGCTACAGAGCTGGGACCCCTCCTGCAGGAGCCAGATGGCTGTCCCCTAGAGAAGAGAAGGGCCCCGGACCAGGGCTGCCCCACTCCAAGGCTGCAGCCCAGGCTCACCTCATAGGACTCCTCGTCCCCAGCCACCATGCCCACTGTCTTGATGAAGGGGTGGCCCGGATTGTCCACACCGGTCTGGATGCACTGGTCCAGGGTGTAGCCATTGGGCGTCACCTTGTTACGGAGCTTGGCGTAGATGGCCGGCGTGAGGCACTCGGCCATGCAGTTGTTGTGCTTGCGGAGGTCGGGGTAGTCGGCGCTGGGGACAAACAGCGGGGCCATCAGGGGCAGCCAGGCAGGTGCTGGCAGGCGTCGGGCCTGACTGGCTGGAGCTATCAGAGGCTGTGTTAAGAATGAGAGGCTCCAAGGACAAGCGGTCCCGTGGAAGAGCTTCAGTGATGGCTCAGTAACCAGGAGATGAGGGAGGTCCAGGCGGGACCAGAACACACAGTGAATGTTTAAGCTTTAAAGAAGTATAGTTCAGTGGGAGACACACTGCCACGAATCTGCTTCAAAACCCTCCCCTGGCTTTGCACAAACATCCCATCGTGCCACTTTCTGCAGCAGCTCGGAGTCATCTTTCCTGAGTCTTTGTGAGCTGCCCAGCGCCACCCAGGGGAAAAGGCAGGCTTATAAAAACAGGATGCCAGGTCCTCATCCACCCCATTGACCCGATCTGGCACTGTGACAGCAATTTTCTCTCAGTGTCAAAGTGACCACGAGTCAGCTCCGCACATCAAGGCAGCCACAGCAGTGAAACTAAAGACACTGTGGGAGGAGGGCTCCAGAGCTGCTGCAGCAAACAGCAAGAACCATGGGACGCGTGTGTTCATGGGAAGGGTAGAGTATGCTTTGTTTTTTTTTTCTTTTTGAGTGGATAGTGTGTTGAGGGGCCTCATGGCCATCTGTTTTTGACTGTGATAATCTTTCTATTTAACCATATACTGTACTTTGCGAGTAGCTGGTATTTCTGGGGATACACTGGTACTTCCCATTCTTGATAACACCTCACAGCCAGGGACTCACCTTGGGGGGAACAGCTTGTGCTGGCTCTTGGCCTCGGCCCACAGCTTCTGCCGGTTCAGCAGGCAGCCGGTGGTCAGGGTGCTGGCGCCCACAGCGGCAAACAGCAGAGAGGCAGTGCGGCCAGTGAGCAGCTTGGAGAAAGTGCTGGCCATGCTTCTGCTCAGGGGAGGCAGGCAGAAAGGAAAGAAGGAAGGAAGGAAGGAAGGAAGGGAGGGAGGGAGGGAGGGAGGGAGGGAGGAAGGAAGGAAGGAAGGAAGGAAGGAAGGAAGGAAGGAAGGATACAGCTTAGCCTTTGTCAGTGTCTATGACATTTTCTCCAGCAATGTAGCAAAAAAGAGGTCGCACCTTGAGCTGACCGTGTTGAGTGAAATGTATCAGATGCACAAGCTTAAACACCCATGGTGCCTCTTATCAGAGAAACCGAAGTACACAAACCCAAGTATTTCAGGAAAGAGCGAAATAAAAGGCGGATGGCAGGAAGCAGGGAGATGAGAGGGGGACTGAGACCCGGGGAGGATGGAGGGGGTGCAAACAAAAATAAGACGTGTTACGTCCACACACCGAGTCCCCGAGGGGATGTGCTCGTTACCCTCCGCACACTTTGGCTCGAGAAAGTAAATTTAAAACGGAAACATCGCTACTCCCTTGAGGGACCCTGATGGATTTAGGGACATCATTAGGACACGGTTAGGCACATCAATGAAGTACTCAAGCAGGCAGCCGCCCGCAGGTGGACATAGGGGTGCAGCCCACTTTTAGGCAGGCAGCTGGCCAGGGCACAGGAGGCCAAGAGCTGGACGGAGCTGCCCTGAAGCACGGCGGGCAGCGTGGAGCAGGCCGCGTGGGGCCTGGGGCGCAGGCTAGGACCAGCCCTCCTCTCGGGAGCCCATTGGCCCTCAGGAGAGGAAGATGATGCTGGTGCCTATGTCCTGTCCCAGTCACCGGCCTCGCAGCCACAGCGCCACCTGCAGCTAATGCAGCCTTCACAGCCCTCAAGGTAACCTCGGCCAGCGTCCCCACTTCACCCTTACATCAGAGGTGGTCACTACAGCCACACAGGGGCCATGGAAGAATCGCCCCCCGTTACCCCAGTTAAGTCAGCTACGAGGATGGGACACTGCAGGGTTTGTTTAAGTTGCTCCTCTGTAACTGTTTTTCTCTCGTGTTTATTTCTCAGTCTTCGGGAATTCCGGCTCTATCAGGCCATTTGGGGGCCGCCTCCAAGCCCACTGGCTGCATCTGGTCTGGTTATCAGGAGCCCCAGTCCAAAAGCGTCCTGTCGTTAGGGGTAAGCAGCGTTGGAGATGGGACAAGTCTAGGCCAAGTTTAGTCGGGCTTTAGGACAGTCACACGGGCTAACCCCGCTCTCTCCTTCACACGTGACCAGTGTGGGCTCTGGGCCACACCCTAATGTAAATCCAGGTCCTTTTCCACCCATCGATCAACAATGCAGGGAATTAACCCCAGGTCACACGCTGAGGTGGCCCTCAAGGGGCTTTTAGGGTTCCCTGCAGTCTGGTGGGTGAGACAGGTCCCTGCGGAACATCATTATTACCCAAAGACAGGAGAGCAGAGACAAAAGGGGTGATTGAAATACACGAACCATAGTTACATTTTTAAAATATTACATTAAAGTTAATCCTCTTCAGAAACCTCTCCCTCCCTTCCCGTGGTTCTTGTCACCCTCTGGAGCAGCTCTGGAAGCCTGTTTCCTGAGGGTCTTCACACGGCATGATCAAAAATGTGGTGAATGCCACCACCACCCAGCACCATCCAACAAAGAGGAGGAAAAAAGGTTTGTACAATCGTCACACTGTGTCGTCATCCCCACCATTCACCAGATCTGAGGCCGCGTGGCTTCCGGCTCCTCCCCAAAGTCAAAAGGACTCTGAAAGGGCAACGCTTTTAATCTATTCAGGACATCAAGACAGCAGGACAGCACAACTGAAGCCACCCGGGAAGAGGACTCTCAGGCTGCTGCGGCAAATGGCAAGGGCGAGGGGGCGGCCGGGCTGTAGGTGAGGGGGGATCGCGAGAGACCCCGATGGCAGCGCGGCTGCTGGGATGAAAACAGGAGATGTGAGCATGTGCCGTGCCTCTGGGTCACACTTCATAGTAGGCCTGGTGGGCCAGGAGGACTTTCCAGAGGAAGCCAAAGATCACTAGGGAGTCACCTTTCGGGACACAAGAGGTGCTTCTAGACAGACACCAGAGAGGAAGAGGGACAGGTTTGGGGCGGGCTGGGCAGGACAGAGGCAGCCCAACCCGCATTGCTTCTGTGACCTGGAAGGAGCAGGGAGATGGGGACAGACACAGCAGGTGGCAGAAAGTGGCAGCAGCCCTCCGACCAGCCGCCCAGTGTGGTCACAGACCCTTCCCAGGGACCCCAGAAGCAGAGGTCGGGGAGCCGAGGCCGCACCTCCACAAGGTGGTTTTGCCTTGAGCTGATGTCTTATGGTCTGTTTTATTGTCCTCACAGTCAACCCCATTGCGGGAACAGATGTGCTGCTGTGGGCTCTGGACTGGAAATCAGTCAGGCGCCTCAGGAGACACTGGCCAGCCTCCTTACCTAGGACAGTGTCCAGGACACAGGTCATGTGAGGATGACCTGTGCCTCTGCAAGGACTTTGCAGACAGAGGCAGAAGGAAGTGTGAGGCTTCCTGGTGCCTCATGTCACTACATCGGTGAGAAGGGGGGGCGACCAGTCCTGGAGTCCTAGAAAGACCCCAGTGGGGGTTCTCCCCGTGTCCCTCGCATTGGGACCGATTCCTATCAGAGAGGCTGCACTGGGAGGAGGGCAGTTCACGAATCCCCAAATTCCACCAGCGTCTCTCCTGGTGACCTTGAGCAGATGGAGGGGTGGTGCAGTGGGCAGAGGCCCAGGACCGGAGACCCTGTCCTGGCTGCTGAGCTGCTATCTCAAGCAAGCTGTTCTGAGTCTGCATGGCCCTCTCTGGTCCTTAATTTTCTCAAACATAAAATGGGCACAGTAATAACAACACGTGGTAGTGACCATTATGATGCATTTTCTGGAGCTAACGCCTGTAGAATGGTCCTTGTCTGGCCTCAAAGGCTGCCACCCTGTTAGCATCTGATATTGTCCCCGCAGGTGACTTCCAGGAGGCCCCCTCGGGGTGCCACTGCAAGCATGGTGGGGGCCCTCAGCAGACCGTGCCCCTCGGACACACAGAGCTGCAGGCTGGACACAGTGGGAGCACCGGGTGGGCGATGGGCCTTCTGCGGCCACATCCCATCCTCTCTTCAGGGACACTGTTCCCATCCCTACATCGGTCACCTCCCAGATAAGGCCACCTCCTTGTCCTGTCCTGCGTCTCCTGGGCCAAGGGGGAGCCCTCCTTTGAAGCCGCCTCTCTCCTGAGGACACACAGGCCCCCTCTGGGCCCCAGCATGGTGCTGGGCTGCCTGTGTCTGCCCTCCTGCAGCTCGCTCCTGTGCAGTCCCTTCCTGGGTGCTGCATCTCCACACAGCCCTGTCCTGTCCGTCCCCAGGGCCTTGGAAGCCAGCCGCCTGCCCCGGGCACTGGGCTGCTCCGAGCAGGGGACTCTCCTGCCATCAGAGGACAGGGACCTGAGGGCCATCTCAGAGGCATGGCAGGGTCTTCATCTGGTGCTGGAGGGATCTCTGGTCTTCCAGGACTGTGGGGACGCCCTGGCCTGCCCCGGGGAACTGCTGTCACTACACTGGAAAGGGTCACAGGGAACAGCTACCAAGATAAGAAACGTCTGAGCCCCCTGGGCCTGCACCACACTTCAGAAATTTACGCTGCCGAAATAAAACTGCCATTATGTAAGGCAAGAAGCAGCAGGCTGCCTTGGGAACACTGTTCTGTCCATGGTGACAAAAATTTCCGAAGAAGTCTGCCTGTCAGAGGGAGAAGGGCTGTGCTGAGTGTGGCCACTCTGACCATGGGACGCCCAGCTGCTATGCAGCTAAGATCCCCTCCACGTGCAAGGCGTAGGTCTACAACGCATCCTTAGATGAAAAGAGAAAAACACCTTGCATAGGAATGGGGATAATGGCTCCAACTGTGTAACAGTTTTATACGTGTGTGTGTGTGTGTGTGTGTGTGTGTGTGTGTGTGTGTGTATATAAGGAACAAAGAAAGTGAAGTTTGTTCGTCAGGCTGATAGAAGGACTAGGCCCAAGTATTGAACTTGGAGGAGCCAGATTCTTAATAGAACTCTGTATGACATCACTTATAGTAATGCTTATGATTTTAAAAGGAAAATGCTAAAAAAAAAAAATCAGCTGTAGAGTGTTAAGAATTCAGACTCCTAGGCAGTCAGGGTCTATGATTGACTGGAACCTGATTGACTGGAAGCTCTGCAGAGATCTGTGCAGCTCTGGGTGTGTCTGGGGGGCTCCTGGGACCCTGGCCTGGGGGTCTGTGTCTGCTCCCTGGACTCTTCCTTTGTGGCCCTGCTTGCTGCTCTGCTTTCCCTAAGTAGCTTCGGTCTCCACACCCTTCCACCGCCATGCTCCTGCCTTGGAGCCAGCTGACCGTGAACTGAAGCCCCTTAACACATGTGCCATAGTAGGCCTCTCCCTCTTTAAGTTGTGGGTGCTGGGCACTGTGTCCCAGCTGACCCATTCCCAGGCGCTGCCTCCTGAACGAGTCTCTGCATGGTGCTATGAAAACACTGCCCAAGCACAGGCGACCGGCACCAGCACCGGGAGAGGCTGCTCTTGTGACTCAGGACCCAGGAGTGCCACAGGTCACTGCAGCAGCGTGAGGCAGAGGATTGTCACCTCAGGGCATGTGACTCCTCCAGAGCCCCGGAATATTATAAGCCTGTGTCCTCCCAGTTGCCAGCTTCTGCTGACATGGACAGGAGCCAGGGACATCACTGCCCACTGAACTCTGACAGCAGGTGCCCGGCATGGCTGTCATGCCATGCCAGGGACACTGGCCTGCCTGCTCACTTTCTGTTTCCTCCTCTGGTAAAGAGGATGGTGGGAGGTGGGGGAGGGGTCTCCAGTGCTCACCCTGTGTGCCTCAGTCTCCCCAGCCTGGGGCTTCTCTAGAGCTCTGTCTGGAAATCGCTTTGTATAGTATTTGCGCCAGAAGTGGGCAGAGTTCCTGGGCTCCAGGCTGGGGATTTGTGTGTGGGGCTCAGATCACGGGCTGACAGCTGACGGCGACAGGGTCGCATCTGCTCCCCCTTCACCCTTGCTGCAGAAGGACAGCTGGCCATGTGACACACCTTGGGCAGGGTTGCCGGAGCCCCAGCTCCCTGGTCTGCGTGCGCTTTCCCTGCTTGGGTGACCCCGTACTGTGGATGGCCTGGGCCTGGGCCCCTGGTCACAGTGACCCTCTGAGATGAAGATCTGTGTGGCCCTGTGCTAGCCGGGGGCTATTTCTGGTCCTGCTGTCCACGTGTCCAAGCTCTGAGCTCCACAAGGCCAGAGAGCAGGTGGAAAGCCGGGGACAGCCACATGTCAGCCCCTGAATTGGAGGACGTCCTCGGAGTTGGCCCAGCTCCACAGGATGCCAGTGAGTTTCCAAGACGCCAGCCTGCTGGGCAGCCCAGAGGACGATGCCCTCCCAGCTGTGAGGGGTGTGGGGCATACAGTGCGCCCACAGGCACCCTTGGGCTCTCCACCCTGCTCAGCAAGAGGACAGCCCAGGATGTCCAGGTCCCCCTGCAGGACAGAACTTCATGAACAAATAAGCAAAGCTGGGCCTTCGGCTGCATGCCTGTGATCCCAGCACTCTGGGAGGTTGAAGCAGGAGGGTTGTGAGTTCAAGCCCAGCCTGGGTGATTTAGTCACTCAGCGAGACCCTGTATCCAAATAAGAAGTAAAAAGAAGAAAAGGGAAAAGTGGGGGCTGGGGATGTTGCTCAATGCAGAGGCCCTGGGTTCTAGACCTTCACCTCAAACAACAACAAAAATAAAACCAGGTTTTGTCAGAGGCAAAACACATTAAGCCCAGTTATAAAGCTTTAAAAAAAATCTCCTGGGGAAGAGACAAGTCCTATTTAATTCATTTTCAGTGTCTACCTGATTTCCAAGATGAATCTTCAAGAATAATATTGGTCAGTGCAAATTGGGTCCCCATTAATGAGTTCCTTAGGGGCCTCAACCATCTGAATTTTTCTAGGTCATTCCTGCATTAGCAGCACTGCTGGCAGGGATGGTCCTGCTAAACCTCACCCCCCACCCCAAACTGGCCCTGCTGTGCCAGAAGCCAGGGTGACACCACAGCTTCTGGGGAGTTAGGACTGCACCCCTCCCCTGCCCTTGCCTGTCCCCCGCGTGCCCAACCCTGCTCCTCCACTTTCCCCAAACCCTTTCTAGTATCCCAGCAGTGTCCCCTTGCTAGAGCAGAAGCTGAGGTTCCAAGTCCCACTGACCTTGAAGCTGCAGGAGTCACCAAGTCCAGCCGGTCACTCACACAGCCCAGAAGTGCCGGTGGAGCAACCCCGGGCTGAAGGAGGCTCGGCACTGGGTGGGGCCCGGGAACACCGGGCCAATCCTGGGCCACCTGGGGGCAGCCTGTCCCCCCCACCCCCGCGTGCCCTTGGAGGCACTAGCCCTGGGTCCTAGGTCTTCCAACACCCTCTGAACTGTCTCCTGCCCCGTGAGGAGGCAGGTGGGCCACTGCTGGCCCCAGACCCAGCCCAGCTGCCAGGGGCAGGGTCCCCGGCAGAAGCCATACTTTAGGGGCCTTGCTTCTCCCTCCTCCCAGGAGCACCAGCCTCAGGGCTCCACCTCCAGAGAGGGAACCCCTTAAGCCATGGCCAGAGAGGAGGAAGCCTCCCAGCTAGGGCTGCAGGCATGCCCTTCCCACTCACTGTCTAGGGCCTGGACTCAGGGATGGTGACAGTCTCGTTCCAGTCTAGACCTAGGTGCCCGGGATGAGTCGCCTTCTCTCCACTTGAGCTCAGCCCACCACCCAGAAGGCCCGAAGGCTGCCTCTGTGCTTAAAAATAGCTCTCCCGGCCCATCCCCTGCCAACCAGAAAGGTTGGCTGCAAATAGCAGTGACCGGCCAGGACTCTGGGCAGTAACCTGGCCATCTGGAGACTGCCTGGGGTGCTGGCCCCGGTCACTGCCTGCCTCTGCGGCCACACGAATGTCACCAGCTCATTCCTGTCTCCGAGCCCAGCCAGGCTAGAGGACGTGGTGGAGCAGGGATTTCCAAAGTAAAAAGAAAGGTAATAAGGAGAGAAGGAAAATTGGAATTTTAACATTGTGCTTTTAAGAAAAACTACAGCCTTAGGGACTGAAAAGCCCAGTTTAGCTTTTTTCTCCTCTTCTCTCAAGATTCAGTAAGCCCTGGAGACCTCGTGTCACCTACAGACTGGCCTTCTCGCCCGGAGAGAGGCTACCTCTTCCCATCTATAACTTGTGCTTCGGCAAGGATGTGAGTGGACAGTGGAAACAGAGCTGAATGGCCTGCATTTACTCTGACACAGCCTGCTGGACAGGTGAGTGGGCCATCGGAAGCGCACACATTTCGCACGTTCACTGTGTTGAATGGATAAACTGCACCCTGCCATGGGGTATTCTGGGAATGATTGACACACAGTGGTGAAGACCCGCCCCGGATGTGGATGGCACCACCCAATAGTCGCGTGGCCTGGGCGGGGTAAACAGGGAAACTGGAAGGAATTCTGCTCTGTGCGTCTTCCCAAAGGCGCCATCTTGCCCAGGCGTTTGCCTGTGCATCTCAGCTCCCTCGGCCACCAGTGCAGAGCCTTAGGGTTTCCAATGAGGACTCGCATGGACTCTGCAGTGAGCATCAAGCCTTCAACCTGAAGGGCACCAATGGCTCACCCATGTTGACATCACCTGAGCCGTACCCAGCTCTACGCCAGAGGCCCCTCTCAATTTTGAGGATTTACAGTTTGCATTTCTTTGAGCTTTTAACATTTTGGCTGAATCCCTTTATGCCTCTTATGGAAGCATCCTGAAAATCCCTCTCCCCAGCAGGAGCCCATGAGCCTGGAACTTAATTCTACGGGAAGTGTGGGTTTAGGAGGCTTCGAGGCTGCTGCCTGGTGACAAAACCTGGAGAGGGAAGCTGATGGGCAGGAGGTCCCCTTCCTGAGGTCATGCTTGTGCCCGGCAGTGTGCCCTGACTCCTGCCACCCTGACATTGGGACCACTTCCCCCACCTGACACATGTGAAGGCAGCCTCCTCCGCATCCACCCGCTGAGCTGCTGCGTGGTCCCAGGAATACAGGAACCTTGCTTTACAGCTAAAGAGCAGCTGCAGAGATTAGGGTGCCATCAGGGAACAAGATTGTGGGATCCTTGTCTGAGTTCCGTGCAGTTTTTTGGTATTTTCCTGCCTGCCACCTTTCCTGTTATCCCTGTGAAGTTCAGAAGGAAAAGAATACCGGAAGGAGCCCATTGCTATGAAGAGGACAGTGCAGAGGAACTCGAGAAGTGCCCAATGAAGCAGCTGTGCGATTTCCAAGCATCCAAGAAAGGCAGTTTATTTTGCATACAGGAGTCACCTCCACCTCCACCTGCAAGTGTCCGACACAGCACAAACCCCTCGGTTGGAATTGCAGATGTAGCAGATTTTCTTCAAGCAACCGGACACAAACAATATGCGACACACACACACACACACACACACACACCACACGCAAATACAGAATCATGTTCAACTGCTCTGCCGAAGAGAGCTGAGGTTGCCTCCCACAGGGACAGCACATTACAATTTACAGTCCACAGCACAGCCATTCCTCTCAACCCCTTTTTGCAAATGACAAAGCTGAGGCTCAGAGAGATGTAGACACTGGCCTATGGTTGCCCAGCTCATGGGTGTGAATCCAGGCTAGGACTCAGTGTCCAGGTGCTTAGTCCTTTACTCTTTTGTAGCAGCTTTCTGGAGAAATGCTAAATGGGTGTGGGAAACAGGGCTTTGAGATCGTCACATCCAACCATTGCTTCCTCGAACAGATGAGTCAGAGGGTGATTGACCCTCAGACCTTTTATTACTGTAACCCTGAGAGGCAGCTGAGATGAATGCTTCTCTGATTGCTCCTGTTTATACCTCCAGCAACCTGACTGGCTTCCACTTTCACCTGCTATGCATTCATTTTATATCACCAAGAGTCAGTGGTGTCAATAATCCAGTCGTCATTACTGAGCCTTACAGATCTCACTCATTGATTTTCACTGTGCATTAGCCTGACATAAATAGTGTTACCTTTCACTGTTTTTTTTTTTGTATTGGATAAAAGAAACCTTACACTTTAAAATAAAAAGACTTTCAGGGAGAGTAAGACCAAACTTTGAAAAGAAACACTAAATAAAACTTTTTTTAACTCAAGTTAACTTCATTGAGGATAACCTCTCTTACGAGAGTCTTCTTTAAGAATTTCAAGGCCGCCCCTGGCTGGCCCAAGAGCTTGTCTCATGACGTAACTGGGCAGCAGACGGGGCAGCCCCATTGTTCCAAATGGGCACAGGCTGGGTTCTGCTCTTCCAATTATCCAGCATCCACAACCTTCACTTGTTTATGAGAAATACTTTCAGGTGCACTGAAGTTTAGCCGACAGCCACTGGGACTTGGTGTGGGGACCTGTTTCCAACGCTGCGACAGCACGACATTCCTGCTTTAATGCCTTCGAGGAAAAATACTGAAAAAAACTGAAATTCTACTTCACGCTCAATCTGTCAAATACCATGCTGGCTTAGGCAAAAGAGTTATCCCTGTAGCAAAAGTGGATGTCTTCGTTAAGAACCTAAGGCAGCCCCTGAAATCCTGATGATTCCGCCGACAGTACAAAGCGGGAGAATTCATGGGAGAGCACGAAATGGGAGTTTACTCCTGAACCCGGGCTCACTCCCTGGTTAAGAGGCCGACCTCCACCCACTCTCCCAAATGGGTCTCCCAGAACAGAATCTGAGCAGAGGGAGCCGCGGGCATGGGTGCGTGTCCCAGCAGATGCACACAGCTGGAAGGAGAAGTGGACAGGGACTCTGACTTCGGAAGAGACGCACACATTGCTCTGAGGGGTTCCAACGCAAGGAAACTGAGTGTATTTGCTTGCTGCCTCTCTGCTGGCCCACAATGGCGTAGGCCGGCAAGGGACTCCCTGGGAAGTGGAGTTCTCTGTACTTCAGCTGTGGGACACAGAGGCAGCCACTTGGACCCCGCTAAATGCTCTAAATCAGCACAACAGCTGGCAGTGTCCATGGATGACCACTGGGGGGCGCGTCCTGCACGCGAAAGGATATACTCCAAGGCTTGCTCCCTAGGGGGAAGAGCGGTGCCCCAGAAGGGGAGGAGCCCTGGAAATTCCTGCATCTCTTGCTTCTTAGGAAGCTGGCTGCAATGCCTCTGGGACATCTAGGTCAAGGAGTAAGAGTCCAAACCTCCAAGAAAAGTGGACAGAGTCACATTCTTCCCTCTGCAGGGCCACAGGACACCAAAGCTGAGAGGACGGTGTCACCTGAACTAGGAAGCGCCTGGTCCCCCCCGATGGGGTTTGGTTCTAGCCCACCTTCCAAGGGTGTGTTCTGGAGCCAAGAAAGCTCACCGGTATTGTCCTCCTCTTCTGCGAGACCTGGAGGTGTGTGGTGCTGGCGACACATTATTTGAAGCCCTCGGCTTCTGCGCACTGAGGAGTGAGTGAGGAGGCGGCACTGTTAGAATCCAGCAGCCCGCGCTGCACTCACTCCACGCATCAGCCTCTTACTTCAACACTAAAGAGAAAGAGCAGGCGACACTCTTTGAAAATGAAAGTGTCCGTAAGGAAAGCTCCTTAGGCTCAGTGTTGTGCTGTTACGAGTTACGAAAACGATTTTTGGGGTGGTCTTCATGCGTGATGAATAGTTTCTTTTACTTAGTTGCTGCTTTACTATAGGATTATGGCCGGAAATGGCCCTGGCCATGCAGAAAGCTGCCTTCTCTGCTTCTAAAATGGTACATTATCTGGCCAGCGCTGCCAGTGGGTCCTAAGAGCCAGCCAGGAGGATGTATTAGCCAGGTGTTAGCCACATAATTGAAGTGCAAAGACAGAGTCAGGCCCAGTGGGGCAACAACAATGCCATGCTGTTTTCTCTTCCACGTGGCAGCAGCAGTCCTGAGAGGAGAAGGGGGAGTAAACCAGGAGCTGACCCTATTTCCTCTCCAGGCCCTGCTCTCTGCTGGCAGAACTGCTGGCTGGGTGGATCCGTTTCCCCTGTATTGATGCTGGGATGATCTCAAAGCATTTTCAAATGGGGCCGGGGGGCAGGGGAGCTCTCTGCTAGCAGCCCATGATAGCTTAGGTTTACAAAAAAAATCCCCCAAGGTGGTTTTTAAAAACACAAGCAATGTTTGTAGCAAGCCGATGTGTAATCAGAAGAGTCCCGCAGTACTTAGGGGGGAAGAAATCTCAAGCCAGGTGGGTGCAGAGGTGGGTGGTAGCTGTATGAACTCAGAGCAGGACACCCCTTCTTGCCGTAGCGTTTTGTGGCCTCCGTCTTCTTTAGTTTTGTCGGCGAGGTGGTGCACAGCTTAGTGCAAGCCCTGCAGCTGTCTCTCTGAGGAGGTGGCCTCCCGGAGTTGCCACTCTCAGAAAGAGGTTCCCTCCCACACTCCGAGACCCACTGGCCGGAACCCCCTGTTGCTTCTAAGGAAATGCACCAACAAATGCACTTGGCTTTCACCATTTCTTTCTTGTCTTGGTGTCGGGTCATACCACTCCTCCAGTGTGACAGTTCACCATGCACATGCCACACATGGACACGGCTGTGCTGGCCCCAGGGAAGATGCTTGTGACCGGGGGTAATGGAAGCAGTTCAATCCTAGGACATCGCGGGTGCATCCCAGCCAGTCAGGTGCCATGGGGTCTGTTCTGTGGGTTCTTGTCCCTGAGTTCTCACAGAACATGGGACAGAGGGGAATCTACCTTCTTATGTACAGCTTCTCCCTCTTACTGTCCCATAAGTAAAATGCTCTGTCCAGTGCCAGCCTTCGCCCCTTCCCACCCCAGGCTGAAGCGCCGTCTCTGACCCACACAGCTGGGTTTCACTTGGGCTGCAGGCAGAATTCACTCCGTTCCATCTTCTTTGGTGGAGAGAGGAGCCTGCTTTCACCTCCCTCTGTCCCCTGTGCATGGTGTGACGCATGCCATGCACGACTCTCTCTGTCCCACTATCTGTGGTGGCAATGCCAAGATCTCAGGGAAAGGCCTGTTCTTCAAGCAGGGAGTCGGGGTTCAATCTTTAGTGAGAGCTCATAGAGTGTATCTTCATCAATGATGAGGGCTTTATCAAGCAAGTACTGTGTGACCTGAAAGAAAGAAATCCCAGCGACAGACATTCTGTGAATGGAATTTCATACAATTTGACATGTTCTTCTTAAACATTTTAAATGTTTATGTAACTAAAGAAAACATCACTACGGTGATAATAAGCTTAATTACCAAGTTGATTGGTTTGGGAGCCACCTGGCAGATTGCTGGCGCTCACTTCTTGGTGTGGCTGGGGGTTTGAAGCGGTGGCCTTGGGGTCTGTCTGGTCCCTCATCCCTTATTCTCTGGCACTAATCTCTGGCTCTGCTTCCCTCTGCTATGAACTGAGCAGCTTTGCTCCCCACACCCTTCCACCATGACGTTCCTGCTTTGGACCCAGTTACCATGGACTGAATCCTCCGAAACCATGAGCCAATCAAACCATTTCCTTCCTTAAGTTGTGGGGGTCAAGTATTGCTTTCCTGTAACATGCAAGGTGACTAATACAACTATGTTCTCATTGAAAAACAGCAACAAATATTTCTAGTCTCTCAACCCCAGCCTCAGGTAAGACCTATTAGTTTTTACCAGATATCCCCCAAAACCTCGTGCACTCATAGGGGGGGCTTTGGGGAGTGACTGGATCAGAGGGGTGTGAGACCGGGTCATGGGTGTGACACTGGATTGGTCCTCTGAGGGGTCTGTAGCCCGGTATGATGCAGGGAGGTGAAGCCTGGCAGGAAGAGGTGGGTCACTGTGGGCCTGGCCTGGAATTCCTGCCGCCTTGAACACTTGCTGCTTCCTGCCTGCCATGACATAAACTCTTTCTCCTCCGTTATGCTGCCCTGCTTTGGAGCCAGCTGACAATGGACCGAAACCTCTACAACCCACAAGCCAGAATAAACCTCTCTTCTTTTCTGTTTAAGGGTGTCGGGTATTGTGTTTCACAACAAGAGAGTAACTAACAGGACCCGTGAGCAGCATGCTATGCTCATGGGCTGTGTGCCCTCCGATACAGCTGTGTCCTCACGGATATTACCCTTCTTACAACTGCACGTATAATCCTAAGCAGCATCTTACTGTGCACTGTATCCCTCACTCTCCCCTCTGCTAAGTTCTGGGGAGCGCCAGGCCAGCCCACGCATGCTGGCTGCGATACGGTATTGACAGTTACTGATATTTATCTTGAGGGATCGCACATGGAAAGATGATGAGCTGACATCAAGAGGTCCCCATTACACAATGACAGAGAAGTCTTTAGATGCATTTCCTGCTGCTCATGTGTTAATGTCTCAACTGGGTGGACCCCAGAAATAAGATGAAAGGAAAGAACACTGGGGGAAGAACGATGGGGAGAGGGTGTTTCCAGGAAAGCACTGGCTTATTTTTGCTGAAATCTAACACATGTATATAACTGCAATGAGTAGTTTGATGGCTTTTGAGAGCACAAACCCATGTCACTTCCATAGATAGGTACACTAAAGAGCCACCGTGACCCTCCGAGTTCCCTCATGCACTGTCCTGCTCATCTGCTCCCGCGAGCATCTGCTGCTTTAATTTTGTGACCCGACAGCTTCATATGCACGGACTTGGGCAGCAGACACAACTGCTTGTCTGGCTTCTCGCTCAGCACAGCTGTTTTGAGTCGCCCAGGCAGCCGCCTGAGTCGCCAGCGTTTCCTCTCATTACTGAGGAGCAGCCGCCCAAGTGTGGGGCTCCACCCCAGCCCCTTCGTCCCTTCTTCTGCCGTTGGGCACTTGAGCTGTTTCTAACTTTTTGATATTACTAAAAAACATTCTGCACATTTTATACCCGGCTTCAATAGGCATTTTCACTACCTCCTTGGAGAGAGACTGCTGGATTACACAATAGATGCATAGTGAACTCTTCAGGCAGCTCCCGGTGTGTTTCCCGGGCTGCCCTTCTTGCTGTCACCGACCATGCACATGTGAGTTGGCACTGCTCAGTAGACGATGCTTAACTTACAAAGTAATGCAAATGACCGCTAAAGCTGCCTGTCCTACAGAACATAAGAAAACCTGCTTTCCCACAGCCTGACTCATCTGTGATATTATCAGTCTTATGAATTGTTGTTAATCTGGAAAGCAACAACGATGTCTCATAAATGGCACTTATTTTCCCTTTTTACTAGTGAAATGCAGCATGTTTCAAATATTTACTGGTGATCGGTATCTCTTCCGTGAACTATTCACAGAGTTGCTACCTTTTCTATTGTTTATGCTTCCTTATGGATTTATAGAAATGTTTTTATTTTCGTTTTTATGTTGGAAAATCTTGTCTCCTAGTCCACTGTAAAGTTCTTAAATAACTGCCCACTGGCATGTAGAAGTTTTTCATTTTTTTCATGTAGCAAACTTTGTCAAGTTTGTCTTTTTAGATTTTGCGTTCTGTACTTAAGGTCTTTCGAATCCAAAGGCCCTGAATATTTTATCCTGTACTTTACTCAAATAGCATACATATTTCGTTTTATATTTAGATCATAACCTCATCTCGAGTTTATTTTTATGTGCAGAAGATGGACCACCAAGGCTCCTGTCCTATTTATCGAGCAGTCAGTTACTCTTCTGCACTTTCCACAAATGCCGTTTCTGTCTCATACTGAACTTTCATGCAGACAGAATCTGTATGTGAACCCTGTTCTGCTCCGTTGACCTTGTATCAGGCCAGGAAGTCCTCCTTGTTTGCTGTTACAACTTTAAGATAGCTGGTAGGTAAGTTCTAAGTTTTCAAGTTCTTGTCTGTTTTTCTTCTAAGGTTCCTTGCGAAATTCAGGGTGCTTGTCCAGTTGCATGAGAAATCCTGCTGGGATTTCGGTTAGGATCTCAGTGAGCTTACAGATTAATCTGAGGACGATGCACATTTTTCTGAGCACATGTCTTCTGGCTCAGGAAAATGGCTCAGCTGTCAGCTGAGTCAGCTCCTATGTGACTCTCTTCAGAGAGATCTCACACGCTTTTTGTTCCTCTTAATCCTAAGCAAGACAGGCTTGGTTGTTATCTTGACTGAGATCTTCAATGTCCCATTTCAACTGGGTATTATCAATTAATAAAATCACTGCTTTTTATATATTGTGTTGCAATGTTCCCTTAGTATTTAAGAGTTTTCTCTTGAATTTTCTAGGTAGCTGGTGAAAACACCTGAAATGAAAGTCCTCACTCTTACCTGTCAAATCTGTATAACTTTCACTTCTTTTTATTGCTCCATTGCAATGGCTATTTCTTTCCAGTTCAAAAGTGAACTACAGCAGTAACCATGAAAACCTTGGGGTTTTTCTTTTCCTTATTTGAATGAATTAATCAGGAAACACGTACTGTGTACCACGGCCCAGGCTCTGTGCAGGACGCTGGGGCTGTCATAACAAACACACAGACGTGGCTCTGTCCCTCGGGGGTGTCACACACTTAGGTCACACACACATGTATTTCTGTGCTCTGCCAGTCAGGTGGGGCTAAAAGAAACACCACCCCCATGAGCAGCACACCGAGAGACTGCGTCTCAGCTCCTAACACTATGTACCCGTAAAAGGAACTGGAGCTTTGGGGCGCAATAGGTGAATCTAGGACTGGGGCCGTAAATACACAAGATGGACCTAGAGCATCTTAATGTTGCAGAGAACAAGGAGTCCGTAAAAAAGTAAAGAGAGAGAGAGAAACCCACACTATGGGGACAGATCCAAGGAGTCAGCTGACAGAGCCTCCAGGGCCAAATGTGGAGCAACTTCAGCAACAAAGTCAAGTGGTACTGGACGCGCACAACACACAAGCCCAAAGGTCCATAGCGATTCAAGTGTGCACCTGAGCACGCGAGAGACCAGAAACCAACCCCTCAGGCACAAGAACGCCAAGGCGCCTCGGAGATATGTGGTTCTCAGGGACAGCGTGCAGTGTGCAGAGCACAGCGTGGAGGGAGGAGGGAAGAGTCCTTTCAGGGGAGAACTGACCAGCGCCAGCACAGCCGGCGGATCAAGGCTGACATCAACAGTCACCAGCTCAATGTGTGCGCTTCCGTGTGACGTGGAGGAGGGACACCTCACCTCTGTGCTCCAACCCTGGCAGCAGAGCCTCAGCCTTATCCTGAGTAAAACATCAGGCAGATTCCAGCAGAGATGCTGCACAGAATACCTGAGCAGGACTATAGAGGGCTCTGGGTGGGCGAGCGCTTGCCTGGCACACACAAGGCTCTGGGTTTCATCCCAGAAACACACACACACACACACACACACACACACACACACACACGCTCACACCTGATGGTATGCCTCCAAAAGTCAAGGTCATCAAAAATAAGGAAAGTCTAAGAAACTGTCATGGCTAAGGGAAGACTGGGTACCTAAATGGAACGTGGGGTCCCGAACAGAGTCTCAGGACAGAGAAATGGCACTGGGTGGTGAGTGTGGCAGGCTTTGGCAACCCGCAAGAGAGAGACCTTGGCGTCTCCGGACCTGCACCATGCAGCGACCTGGGGTGCCAGGAGAACAAGGAACTCCTCCCTCCTCTGGTGATCAGCTGTGAGCGGGCTGAGAATCAAACATCTCATGTCGTCCTGTCCATTGTCTCGTGTCCCCCCCCCACACACTTAGCAAGTGGGAGCCAGGGAACTGGACATCTCATGAAAGGCTGGCTATGTTGTTTTGTATGAATTCTCCATATACAAAGATATGGACAACCATTTGGAAGAAACAAGAGACAATATGATAGATAGTGAAGATCTCTGGTTGTCTAGCTTTAAAATTTATGCTTTCTTTTGTCCCGTTTTGTTCTGTTTTGTTGTGTTTAATTTTACTCCCTTTAAAACAAAAGAAAACATTATGGACTCAAGGTGCATCCATTTTCCTACAGACGACTCAGGTTTATCTTCATGGAGAGTAGTACTCCACTTGTGTAAATACGGAAATTCCTTGTTCGATGATCTGCTTGTTTTGGACTTGTAGCCTAAGCACGCTGTTTAGATTTAGAACCCACCACTTGGACTTACGACATCTCTTTTCTTGTGCAGTGCTGTGCATCTTGTTTACAGAGCCTCAATGTCACATTTTTACAGTACTTTGTTCATACACTACTGTAATTTTTGCTGATAACTGTACAGCACTGTAGCTTTATGTTCTGCTGTACACTACAGTGCTGCATGTAAGAGTTACACAAATAAAAGTAAAGTCATCAAAAAGAAAGAGAAAGAAATAGCACTGGGTGAAAAGGAAGGAAATCTGGAAAACTGCAAGCTCTTGTCAGTGATCACGTGTCAGTGTCGGTGCATTAATTCCAGCAAATGGATCATGTGAGTGCGAAGGTGGCTGCGAGGTGTGCAGAAACCCTAGTATACGGCCTTCTTGGTTTTTAAATCCAGCTAACATCTACTATAAAACAGGGTTAAGAAAAGACCAGTGTGGCCAGGAAGGAGTGTCAGGTGGACGGTGTGAAATGAATCCTCAGGAACAGGTAGGGGTCTCATCACATCGTCAACTTCTTAGTCACATCAGGACTGTTCTTTCCAATAAAATGCTTCCCTTCAAGAGACAACCTAGGATCTGGGGAAAATGCTGCTCCTCAGACAAAGGATTACTATCAAGAGCAGATAAACAACTCAAAAGAAATCACACCCCCAAATTCAAAGACCCAATCCAAAAATGGGCATCTGAGATGAACACACACTTCTCAGACGAAGAAATACAAACAGCAAATAAATATGCAAAAAAGTGCTCAATGTCACCGGTCATTCGAAAGATGCAAATTAAAGCAACACTGAGCGCTGGGAGCAGCTGAGCTGGAACTGATCACATGGGCAGGGGCCAGGTAAGCCCCTCTGGAAAACAAACAGCCCTGAGCAGAGCCCCGTAAACAAGCTGCTGCAGTCTAGAGAACGCCAAGCCTGGACACAATCCAAACATGAGCAGCTGGGCAAAGGAGGTGTCACGTGACACCAACCTGCCAAATGGATAAATAAGCGCACTGCAGTGGTTGAGCAGTTCCATTCCTCCCATTCAGGGAGAGGGCTCCACCTGACCTCAGCTTTCTGTCTCTTATTTCTCCATCCTCTCTCCATCCTTCCCCCTGGGAACTTTGAGACCTGCTCTGGACGAGGCAACTGAGATTCCATTTCACTCCAGAAAGAGTAGCTATCATCAAGAAATCAACCAATAACAAACACTGGAAGGGCTGTGGGAAAAAAAGGAACGCTTCTCCACTGTTGGAGGGAGTATAGACTGGTACAACCACTGTGGAAATCAGTGTGGAGATTCCTCAGAAAACTAGGACTGGAGGTCCCATTTGACCCTGCTAGTTCCCTTCCGGGTATTTTCCCAGCAGAATTAAAAACGCCATGCCATGCCACAGTGCTGACTGTACACATGTTTACAGCAGCACCATCTGTAATAGCAAAATCTTGGAAACAACTCAAATGTTCATCAATCAAGGAATGGATAAAAAGATGTGGGGTTTATTTTTATACATTGGAGTACTACTCAGGTGTAAAGATGATGAAGTGGAAACTTTCGTAAGTCACTGGGTGCCACTTGAGTCCATACTCATAAGTGAAATAAATCAGACTCATATATTTAAGCACTGTATTGTCTCTGTAGTGTGAGAAGCTGAAAGAGTAGATGTTATAAATGTATATTAATTCTGGAAATAATGTTATGTTAGCTTCCCAAAGTTTTTCTTCCTTTTCAAGATTGTTTTAATGATTTCAAGTCTTTTGGTTTTTTCATTTAATTTTAGAAAGGCCTGCAATAGAAAAGCAAAATAAAACTAGAACTTTCATTAGATTATTAGATCAGTTTTCAGAAAATTGTTATCTTCAAATGTTTCACCTTAAGTGTCTCTTGAAATATTTAATTTCTCTGTAATGTCCTCTATTCTGTATATAAGTCTCTTAAATTTTGTGGTGAGATTTTTTTTACTATTTTATATTTTAATATTCTTGTAACTGATATGTTTTGTTTTTGTTTATCACCAGGAAGTGCAAGTACAGTTGCTTAAAAAAAAGTTTCCTTTCTGCAGAGGGGGCATTTGTTATCCGCTCTGCTCTTGCATTCTATGTGTGCAGACTGGGGTGGTGGAGATGGAGACACCAGAAGGGGTGGATTTCCAGGACAGCTAAGGTGTAAGGTCAGTGGAAACTAGTTGGTATTCTTTCTGCCTGCGTTCCTGCTTCTCTGGTCAGGATTGCTAAGGATTTCTAGCGTACTGGTCTTCTCTGAAACAGCTGTCAGTATTCCTGATAAGTTCTATGTTTTCCACTTGTCTTCTTTCTCAATACCTCATAACCACACATTACCTTTGGCTGATGGTCTATGCGGTAGGAGGTCTGCTGGAACTGGCGTATCTCTCGGATGATGTGTGATATCTACCGGAAAGAGAAACAACAAGAAAGCAGAGGTGTTTTCCTGGATTGCACCCCTTATTCTCCTCAGGCTCACCCTTCAGGGAACCATGGGAAATGCTGAGCATTCATCATGCACTGGAGGCGCCTGGGGGTTTGCAAGTTGCGAGCTCAGGGGCTCCTGTCCAAGGCTAACTAGCAAGCAGCCCTCAGCCTGTGTCCACCATGGGTCAGTCTTACACCTTCCTGGAGCTTTATTTCTTCTCCCCTTGCCCACACCACACAAGGAAATGAGTCCACGCCAAATCTCCAGCAGCCAGAAAGCAGCAGATGCCGGACCCACTCTCCACCGTCTCTTCCACCTCGCCTCGTCCCTCTTCTCTGTCGTCTGTGACAGTCATGGATGCGGGCGGATGATGAGTCATCACCTACCATCCTCATTTTGGAGAAGTTGACCAGGCCTTCTTCGGTGAAGTTTGGTGTTCCCTCTTCGATAAACGCTAGGTCCGTCAAGTACATCCCGAGGTAAGGAACGGCCGGGGGGTTACAGCTGCAAGACCAAGAAGCAAGGTTCTCACAGCAGTCACACATTAGTCAGCTTCTTCCCAGATCCCACAGGAAGCCACTCTGCTACTTCAATCCTCAACTACAAAGACTTTATATTTCATTTGCAGAAGTCATATTCATGATACGCAGAGCTGTAAATGTATTTCCCAGCAGAATACAATACAAAACATGGCCATGCTTTCCTCTGTGTTTGAGACAATGGTTTATTCCAACTGGATGCTGTGGGGACAGATACAAAATATATGCTGGCAGGAATTGTCTGCAGCACACGCCAAGTGGTTAGACTGCTTCGCAGGATAGAAACATTGTTAGGGTTTGTAACTAGCTGTCCCCTTAAGCCTCGTGCAATCACAGATGGGGTTTTGGGAAAGTGATTGGATCCTGGGGCTCCGAGCTGACCGGCTGTTGAGAGGCAGTGCCTGGGGAGAAGAGGTGGCCACTGTGAACATGGCCTAGAAAGGTTCATCTCCCTCACGGCTCCTTCTTTGCTCTGCTTCCTGTCCACCGTGCCCGAGCAGCTCTGCTCCGCTGGGCCCTTTACTGTCCCATCCCGACTGGGCGCTAGCAGACCATGGATGTAACCATGAGCCAACATAGACCTGTCCTGTGAGCTGTGCTGTCAGGTACTGTGTGTCAGTGATGAGAAAGCAACGAAGACACGACTGTGGGAAAACCCCCATGTCCTCACCTCAAGAAGGTGCAAACCTGAGGAACTGGTGGGAAACTCGGTGTTACAGCTTTGCACTGCAGGAGACCTGTTTCCTGTTGTTGTACTTTGGTATTTTAGGAGGACCAGACTTTAACACCCTAACTGCACAGCTAAAGGAGATGCTGGCTTTGTTTTGGAGGGAAGGAAGAATGCTTGGTCTCCCCAAGAGCTCAGGATTTCCATGCAGAAAGAACTGGGCTGGATCCTAGCTTGATCCGCTGCTCAGTACTACTATGGTTTTCTCATCTGTAAAACGGAGCCAGGCAAGCCTATCTGCTTAGTGTCCTGTAAGACTCACAAAAGACTCATCAAGTACTTAGCACGGAGGTTGACATTTAGTAAATAGTCATCAATGAACTCTCATGCTAGCATCGCTACTGTTGCTGTTATTATTATCATTATTAATATTTCTTCCCTCAGCCCATCGCCAGACCAGTGTTTTTCCAGAGTATCTCTAGGCCATGTGGTGGGTCACGAGAAAAGAAATGCAGGAGAATAGATTCTATGGGGTGAGCGGGTAGGTGGGTGGAGAGAGACAGAGACAGAAACACACAGAGAGAAGAGATCCAGAAATCTAAGGCCCCAAATCAACAACTATCACCAGGGGATAGAATATTTAAATGAAAAAAATCAAAAGAAATCATTGTGTTTATGCTCATCAATATTGAAGCAAGAAACTTTTTGCGCTACAACAGTTTGATTTACTCTGTGAGATTTTGTTCTCTTCTGGAACACACTGCATTCCATAAGTGCATACATAAGGTGCTTACTCTATGCACTGTATTTTAAGAGAAAAGGGAACCCTAAAGCATCCAGGTGATGGAAACTGTTTCTGTTTGCCTTTCTTTTCCAGCAATGAAGAAGACAGATCACCATTCATATACCATAAAAATACTAAAATCATTTAGAAATCAAGCTAGACCTACTTTTTAAGGGTTTCTCTGAGATTTTTAAATCTTCCTTCCGATGAAACAGTCTTCTGAAGTTTGTCCATCAGAGCCTTTGTCTAAAACAGAGAGCAAACGCTCAGTTTGTCATGAGAATATCGTGGTCTCACCAAGTAGCGAGTTGCCAAAAGATGCTGGTCCCCTGGTACCGCGGCAAATGCCAGCGCGGCACTGAGCAGAGGTCGTGGTGTGATGATTACCGAGGTGCAGGGCGGGGCCTCACGCTGCCCTTCGATGCTGAAAGAGAAACGAGCACATGCAAAAGAAGCGCCTGGAAGCACACTCAGCCACTCCTCAAACGTGCAGAGGAGAACCACTGTGGTGTGCGGAAAATCGGAACATGGAGACCTGGAAAGTGCGTGCCGAGCTGCACCCTGCCCCTCTGGGCGAGGTCCTGAGTCAAGTGTCTCCACCACGAGCCCTTCAAGTGCTGAACTCCAGACCAGCCAAGTGCATGCTGGGTTGCTGGGTGTGGACTGGGCAATGCCTCTGCCCTGAATTCTTTCTTTTGTGATCACCACCATCAACGTTTTAGAAAAGCAGGACTGATACTTACTAAGAAATAATGTTGACATCTCCCTGGCAGTCTCGAACCTCCACCCCCTCTCTGGAGGAGCACCTGGTGTGGCCAGTTGGAGCTGTACATGCCGCGGGGGTGGTCAGAATACCTTGCTTATGGAGCCTCTGTGCTGGCCCAGGGCTGGCTTTAGCTCACAGTAGCTGCAGAACTACAGGAGCCCATGGCCATAGGCCCTACCAGTGCTCCAGAGTGCAGGCTGCCTGGGCCTTCTGCTCACCTCCAGGGCTGACCTTGTCAAAGAAATTCTAAATAACTCACAGCCTGACACTCTATTAAGGACAGGATATGTAGGCCCAGCCTGTTGGGCTGTTGGACTCAGCTGGCCTTGATGTGCCAGGCCAGCTGCAACTTTTAAGATAACATAGCCCAGCCACACTACCCAAACAATAAGCATATCCTGTTGTGCTAGCTTGTTTCAGGGACTTACCACCTGGGGGACATACCAGCTAAGTCAAAGACATCACTGGTTTTACCTGCTCACTCAAGCCCCTGCCCTTCTTACCATTTAAGAAACCCCCCAACTAAACCTGACAGAAATATATCTGCCTAATGACATATGACAAACACATGTGACCAATTACAGACTAACCCACTATCAGCTTTTGTACTTTCTGCCTACAACACATGTAAGTTTCCACATAACCCCAAATCAGGGCTGGTGATTTGGAACTGTGTTCCCAAGAGCCCACCAGCGTAATGAAGCTATTGCCTTCCAAGTGCACTAGTGCTACATGTCTTCCGTTCAGTTTGGTCCCAGTTCTGCAGCAACCTCAGATCAGAAGCAGAGGGCACCACCAAGGCTGTGTGAGCAAGAGGATCTGCAACCAGGCCCTGCAGCAAGTGGAGGTGCTGGCTCTGACACAGGCTCTCTGAGGACAGGCATCAGCTGGTGCCAAGGCCACTGTGAGCAACTCGTATGCTCCATTATTCACGACTGGAAACAGTAACTTCAACACTGCTCTATCATCCCTATTTCATGATCACCCCTGAACCTGCATACTCTCAAGACAAGGATGTCATGTAAGCCAGTGACACAGAAGACTCATAGCTCTTCTTCGGGAAGAGCTGGGAATCCCATGGTACCAGCCTCACAGAAAAGATAAGCAGGAGGAGAAGGCAAAAGGAGTGGAGTGGCTGGCTGAGCTGACTGGTGTGGCTCTGGGGGACAGGGTGGCGGTGCCAGGTCCTGCAAAGCCGCATCTGATAAATAAAAGAGCAACATAAAAGGTAGCTAATAGGAAACAGGAAGGCAGATCCTTCACAAACAGGAAGGGGACCAAGAGATGGGGGAGGGGAAGGGAGGGGTGGGGAAAGGGAGGTGAAAAGAATGGAGTGTGATCCCTATGGTCAGCAAAGGTGCTGATAATGGTAAAACAAATTTTAAAAACTCTTAGGAAACCAGGAAAGAGGGCAGGTTCCTCAGTTTTAGAAAAACGTATTTACAAAGAAACCTAATACTATCTTTTATGGTAAAAAGCTGAATAATTTCCCCTGATTGAAAACAAAATAAGATTTTTTCTCATCACTTTTTTTTTTTTTGTACTCATGAACTCATGACCTTCAGCTGCCAGGCAGACGCTTAGGCCACGGAGCTAAATCCCCAGCCCACCCTTACCACTCTTATTCAACACAGTATTAGAAATCCTAGCCAGGACGATTAGGCAAGACAAGGAAATAAAAGGCATATAAATTAGAAACAAAGAAGTAACTCTTCCTATTTTTAAATGACATAACTGCCTAAGTGTAAAGTTCTAAGAAACCTACCAAAAAAAAAAAAAAGCCTCCAGAACTAATAAGCAGGATCAGCAAGGTGACAGCTACAAGCAGGATAGTCCAAAGTCAGTCATATTTTATACGTGAACACTGAACATGGACGTGGAACTAACATGAAAACCACAATAACATTTAAACATCTCTCCAAAGGAAATGAAATGTTTAGTCACAAAATGTATGTATGTATGTATGTATATATATATATATATATATATATATATATATATATATATATATATAACCTGGATACTAAAAACTGCAAAATGCAGATGAAAGACATAAAGAAAAACCTAAATAAGTGGAGAAATATATGATGTTTAGGGACAGGAAGACCTAATATATAAAGATGTCAGTTTTCTGCAAATTGGCTGGTTTAATGCAATTCCAACCAAAATCCCAAAGACATAAGAGAGACTTACTCTAAAATTTACATGGATAATCCCAGTACTTAGTAAACATAAAATAATTTTTAAAAAGATAAAGTGGGAGGAGAATTTGAAGAGGAGAAGGAAGAGAATTTGAAATTCAACAGTAAATAAATAATCCAATTAAAAATTAGTAAACATGTGACAAGGTGTTTAACATTGGCAGACGTTAGGAAAGTGCAGACTTAAATCACAGTGAGCTATCCAAGTGCCTAAACTAAAAAAGAATGATTACACCAAGTGCTTGCAAGAACACACAGGGTCTGGATTGTTCATGCATTGAGCGAATGTTCTCTGTCTGCACAGCACATTTCCGCTCCTCTTCTGGCCCGGAGTCCCACACTGGTGCTCCTCATCAACTTTGCTGGGCACACAAAGGCACCATGGAGAGAAGAGGGAAGGTTACCTCCTGCCCACTGGCACCAGTGGGGCATGGAAGATTCTAGAAATCTCTCCTGAAGTCCTTTGAGAGAGCGGGGTAGTGATCTCATAGTCACATATGCCCACCAGGGTGGCTGTGTCAACCCTGCTGGATTCAGGAATGCGTAGATTAGTAGTGCAGGCTCCCGGGTGTCTAGTGGTTGTGGAGGTGG
The DNA here is from genome assembly GCA_004027295.1 of Dolichotis patagonum. Lineage (NCBI taxonomy): Eukaryota > Metazoa > Chordata > Mammalia > Rodentia > Caviidae > Dolichotis > Dolichotis patagonum. Next base: position 29,922 of record PVJX010013842.1, read on the forward strand.
GGCCTCGGGTCTCCCCTTCCTCTCTGCCCTGACCCTCTGCCCTGCTTCCCAGCTGCCATGAACTGAGCAGCTTCGTCCTGCCACACCTTCCACCACGAGGTCTCCGCCTTGGGGCCGCTGGCCATGGACTGTATCTCCTGAAACTGTGAGCTGAGTTAAAACCCCCCTCCTTTAACTGCATCGAGTCTCAGCAATGAGAAAGCCAACTGACACATGGCCAGGGGCACGGAAAGCTACGGGGGAGACGAGATACCCCCAGGCTCAGCAGCAGCAGAATCTATGAGGACGGAAGCGCTTGAGGTCAGCCCAGCTTCCTGGGTGCTACCACTGGGCAGAGTTCCCTCAGGACACGCGAACGTGCACACACCCGTGTACTCCTGTGTCCGTGTGCAGCCAGCAAAGGACCATGGGAGGAAGCCAGGCAGCCAGGCAAACAGGCAGCCAGTACCCAGAGACACCCCCCCACCTCAGAGGAGGCCTAGGGAGAAGACAGGAAGAAGAGAGGTCTGGCTTGTAAAGACCTAAATGAAAACAGGCATAGGGCAAGCTGAATCCAAGGGGAGAACGCTGAGAAAGTTACATTTCTGCGCATCTGTGTCATGACACCAAACTAAATCTGCTACACGAATGACAAAAAGAAGGGTGAACGCAAGGCCTTTTGGCCCCAGTTGCGCCCTTTTTTGGGACAGAAAGAATGGCTCCATCAGTCACCACCGGGTTCCTTTGAAATCAACGTGCCCTCTGGAATAAGTCAGGGAACAGCTTTCGATGGATGGCCACCCGGGGCGAGGTCACCATCCCCGAGTGTTTTAATGCATGTCCTGGGAGTGTGTGTGAGCGTGACTGGTCGGTGGCAAGAGCACAGTAACTGCCCAGCTTAGCACCCTGCCTTGGCGCTGCGCTGCCCGTGAGCTGATGACCTTCTAGTGAGTAATACCTGTCGTCCCCCCTCCCGCTCCCCCGGGGCAGCAGGCTGGGTGGCCCCAGGTGCCCACCTGCTTGGACACTTTGGCCCAGGTTTTCTTCAGCCGGTAGATGGCGCTTCTGTTTAAGGCTGAGGTGATCTCTAGCACGCCGTTGTAGTTATGCAGGCACCGGCAAATGTCGGCCACTGCCACCCACTTCTCGATGGCGCTGGCTCGGGAGCTGACGTCAGCATAGTTCATGATCTGGGAGGCCACCAGGTTACTCATCTGTGACAACCAGAGACACCAGGAAGGCTGTGTGGGCGCCCAAGCAATCCATTTAGGCAAAGCACTCGAATCACCTACAGACCCAGCAGAAAGCAGGCTGCCTAGCACTTTGGAGGCTGTGTCCTGTGTTTAGACACCGACCTTCCAAAGAGGGAGAATCTGTAATGACAGCAACTGTTCACTGTTAGCCTGTGAACAGCCCTCTGTGATCTGGCTTGTCGGAGCAAAGGTGATTTTGCTCATCAGTATGTTGGATGCAGTAGTCCCTGGCTATCATCACAGAGGAAACAGGAAAGGTGGCACCTGGTGACCCAGGTGTCACATTCCGGGGACGCATACTTCTTGGTCTACAACAGTGTGTGGGTCCACATGTTGGGAACCCTAGTTACCATGGAAAAAGGGAACACACTTAGCCCTCAGGCAGGACAAACACTAAGCTGACTGACTCTCTGGCAGAGGCACTGAGCAAAGAGACCCCCTGCTCCCTCCTGAAGTCTGTCCTCGGCAGCAGAAGGGACTTGCGCCCAAGCCCTGTAATTCTCCTAGTCCGGGCCGGCACAAGAAGCTCACCTCTTGCAAGATGGAAGGGACTGGGGGGACAGGATATGAGCAGAGGAATGTGGGCCGTGTGGCCCTGGGCCACGCACTGCAGGGACGCTGTGCTTCGGGGACTGAGACACAAAGCTGTCCCGGCACTTCCTGGTTGGCAGAGTGGACCCGGCTAAAGAACCGCTATGGCGCTGTCTGCTGAACTCAGGTCACCTCCTCATGAACCAGGGATCATTTGGACCCCAGGGTGGAGGACGTTGCTCTTAACCCTTGCTGAGGCTGGGGTGCAAGACCAGCCTTTCGGGTGCCAGGAACAGGGCTGAGGGGGAGCTGTCGGTTTGCGTTTACCGTAACGCAGCCGAGGAGCTGCTTTATCCCAGAGACCCCACACCCACCCGCCCAGGTCCCTGGCCGAGGTCCGGGCTGCTCACGTCGTTGAAGTGCTGGCTGGTCTTCATGATGGAGGGCGTCCTCTCGCTCTTGTCCAGCTTCATCCAGCCCTGCCCAAGAAACTCCCTGGAAGGTCGGGCCAGGACACAAACCCCGTTAGAGCCATGGGAACCTCGGCGATGGCCCACGCCGCCTGGGCCGCCGCCCGGCTCTGGGCACTCCAGGGTCAGTAGCTATGTGTCCCCAAGGCATGGCCACTGCACCAAGGGTCTGTCTCTCGACAGCTCCCTCCCTGGTCCCTAGGAAGGCTTTTCTGAAGCTGGGAACCAGCAACAGGAAGGAAGTGCTCAGGACTAACTCAGTTCACTACTAACTCAGAACCAAGACGATTTCTGTGGATTCACTTCTTTTCAATTTTAAACCTCAGCAAAGGGTCCCCCAAACCCACTGCTACCAGGAAAGCTAACAGGGTTCCCAGGGAGGGCTTGGTTCTCCCGGAGCTAGGACAGCGCCCAGGGCCAGGGCCGGGTGAGCCCTCTGGGTGACACTGTCACAGCATGGTCCTGAGGGAGGAAGCCGGGAGGAGGGGATGGTCATCTTCAGAACAGCGTCCCAGGTCAGCACCCAGGCACTGGCAGCTCCTGGGATCCCAGTGGGGGTTTATGAAGAAGCAGCTCGACGCACGGCCACTCTACGGCCACCTGTGGCCCTTGGTGTCGCTGCTCCTGTCTTCCAGTGTTGGGACGCAGAGCTGTACCGGATCCACAGGTGGAAATAACAGGACACGGGGAGAGGGGGAGCCCCGAGAAGGGACCACACTGCAAGCCGCCAGCAAGGCTCGGGGCTGACTGGTCTCTGTCCCCAGGAGCCACAAACCCCTCCTTCCACATGCTGGGGCAGCTCTTCAAGCCACTGCAGCCCCATGGGCCACCTTCCCATTTTAATCTTTTCCCTGGCAGTGCCGGCAATGGAACCCAGCCTCATGCGTGCCAGGCAATGCTCTACCACCGAGCCACAGCCCACGAATTTTCCACGTCCACATGCAGGTCTGTGAGCGCCGAGCTGCAGGGGCAGCCTCGCGCCGTCTGCTCGTTCCCTGATGAAGCTTCGGCTCTGCGCACACAGCCCCAGCGCTGTCCACACCCAGCCCGCACTGTCACCATGTCCTCCTCCCCACAGCTGGCACGGGTCACAGTGCTGACCTTGCCAAACCCTGGCTTTCTAGTCCCAGAGGTCTTCCCCAGGTGTCACCCTTGGCCCGGACAATGGCTGCTGAGTATGGAGCTTAACGCGTTCCCCTCATCACACAGACGGACTCGGGGCTGTAGGACGGCGGTGGCCACCAACTCAGCAGCACCTGCTGTCTGTGGAAGTGGCTGAAGAACCACAGCAGAATGTCCAGCGGTCACCCTAGACCACTGGTCCTCCAAGGGTAGCCTGTGGCCACTCGACATTATCTGGGCTCCTTGTGGGGACACTGCTACCCGGCTGGGGACAGAGCTCAGCGGTGAGGCTCACTCCGTAGGCACAGGGCCCAGGGCTCAATGCTGCCGTCACCAAAAGAAGCAAAAGGCGGTGACTTCCCAGCGGGAATCAAAACTGTAGTAAGAGAGGAAGAAAAATGCTTTTTGCACCCACCCTTGTTGGGGCTTCTGTGGTCAGAAGGCTGCGTGCAGAGTGATTCGCACCCCGCGGTACAGGGAGAAACACGATTCACCTGGGGATGCAACTCAACGGAAAGGCCCTAGACACGATTCCCAGTACTGCACAAGGGAACAGTAGGATGACATAACGAAAACACAGCCCCGCCTACGCATGCGTGCACACACACGCACACGCACACGCCTGCCTCAGGGATACAGTGGCCGCGTCAGGGCAGCCTGTGCCCGCCCTACTCACTCGTAGGGGATGCTTCTGAAGATGACGTGGTCCAGCAGCGTGATCTGCTCCGCCAGCTCCATGGCTGACAAGCTCTCGAAGCACTCGGCCTTTGGACAGTCAGTCTGCAACGCAGGAGGCGGGGAGGTGGCTACACAGGCCGGGACCAGCCACCCCCTCCTGCAGGTCTGGGAGGCAGACGGCACATCCGCACATCGGGGGTGGTACGTGGCCTGTCCCTAGGTTCTAGCTGTGAAAGGCGGCCCTGAACTTACCATCTGAATGATGTCATCTAACTGCAGGTGGATGTCATCCTGATCCTCTTGGGACAGCGCCCTGCGAGGAATCCAAACAGCCTAGATCAGCGGTGGCGAACCTACGGCACGCGTACCACAGCTGGCTGCTGGTTATCAATGAAAGCTCCGGAAGGTTCGCCATCACTGGCCACGACGTGGAAAAGAAAATCCTCACTTGTTAGGGAAGAGACGCAGGGGCTTCCCTGGGTAGGAGAGAGCTGGGGCACGGGACTGGGAGGAACGAGGCTGTGGGTTGCAATCTGGGCTGAACTAGGGAGGTGATCGATTGAGATGGGGGACCTAGCAGGAGGCTGAGACCTGGACTCGGGCTTATATTTTGGGGCCACCTGTATGCAAAGCCACCCTGCCAGCGGGAGGCTGAGGGGGTCAGGTGCACTGTCCTGCAGGCCACCTAGATCATGAGTCTGGGGAGCCCCGAGGACATCCTGGCCGTGGTCACAGGCCCAGGTCCATCCCTGCCCCGCCCCCATTCCCTGCACATCACCACTGTGGGCCTAAGTAGACTGGAAGCAGGAAGCACTTCCTGTGCGACAAAGCGCCCTCTGCTGGCCACCTGAATATCCCACATGCAGCCCCAGTAAACAGCTTGGAGTTTTCTGGATACATGATGAACCAATGAATAGATAATATGATAATAAATCAACACCCAGCATACCAGCTTCAGAGTGAGAGGGCACTGTCTGTCTAACAGAAGTTCAGAATCCAGGAGAATCATATTGAGGGGGCATCCAATTTTATACCTCACTATTTGGTCCAGCGCCGTGTGTGTGTGTGTGTGTGTGTGTGTGTGTGTGTGTGTGTGTACTTGGGCTTGAACTCAGGTCCTTCACACTGAGTTACAACCCCAGTCCTTTTTTATTTTTATTTCAAGGCAAGGTCTTGCTAATTTGCCCAGGCTTAATTCAAATTTGAGGTCCTCCTGCCTCAGCCTCCCAGGATACCGAGACCACAGGCATAGGCCACTATGGACCAAGTATTCTAGGTCTTGCCAGAGTTATGAGCACGGATTGAACATGCAATGAGTCCAAACCATGTAGCCTATCTGCTCTGGAGGTCCAAATTCTAACGTGGGTCAGCCAAACTACACTCCTGAGCCCACAGTGGAGGTGAGTCCTTTGCCTCTGAAGCTTTCACAGGCTGCCCACATTCCTTGGCCTGGGCCTCTTTGGAGAAAAGCTGTTTTAAAAGAAGTAATGAAGCTAGGTGTGGTGGTGTGTGCCTCCAATCCCAGCACTCTGGAAGGCTGAGGCAGGAGGATTGCAACTCAAGCCCAGCCTGGGCAATGGAACAACTGAGAAAGACTCTATCTCCAAATAAAAAAAAGTAAAAAGGGCTGGGGATACACCCAGTGTGAAGGCTGTCCATTCCCCCCAAAAAGGAGGAGGAAGAGGAGGAGGAGGAGGAGGAAGTAGTGAGGATGAGATTCTCTGCTGTGTTCAGCACCGGAACAACCATGCCCCTTAGACACAGGTCAGCAGGGGCCGGGGATACAGCTCAGCGGCATAAGTGCCTGGCTGGGAAGCACAAGCTCCTGAGTGCGATTCTGGTACCAGAAAAGCCCTTCCAAGCAGGGCTGGGCTCCATCTCCACAGGACACTGACCCGCCCCCCTCCCCAGGCTGCAGTCAAGCGTGGGCTCCCCGTTCTGCTGCCACCCTAGCTGACCACCCGCCAGGTCATTTACTAGTGGCAGGGGGTGTCCCGTTGTGCTCCCTCCAAACTCACTCGCTTCCACCTAAGGGCTACGCATGGTGCACAGTAGAGGGTCCTCAGCCTTCCCATGGGAGTCCAGGGCTGCAGCAGGGACCTGGGCCCCCCGGAACCACACGTGGCAGGGGGTCTGCCCTGCTGAAGACCCTCCACACCTATCCACCCCCATCCTTGGGGTGCACACTACTCTGGCATCTCGTGTCTTCTTGAGTCTTCAGGGCTCGGGGTGACCTTTGTGTGACCTGAGTGCACCACAGCTGACCCCCAGGAAGTTAAATACTTTAATAGGAGCACATTAGGAGTCCACAAAAGTCCCTACATAAGTGGATTTGGGGGACAGCTAGTTGGGCAGCTTTGGAGAGATGATATTTTAGAGACATGAAGTTTTGAGCAGAGGATTTAGCACAAACCGGGTGACAATGTGGGTTCACAGGTAAGGCCAACAGCAGAGAGGCTGAGGCAGGCTGCTCACCCCAGACAGCTTCCACTTTAACCCCTTAATACAGTGTCTGCTTAAGACCAGGTTTGCAGCTTACACCCCAGGTCCTATGACTGGAGGCACAAAGTCTTCCCGTCAGTGAGACAAGGAGTCATGTGTAGGAAATGGAGGCACCTTGCGATCATAACGTTAAGTGAAATGAATCAGACACATGAGCTTAAATGCTGCTTGGTTTCTCTTATGTGGAAATTCTAAAGCTTAGATGAATTAAAGAGCAAAGTGACAGATCATAGGACACAGGGAGACAGATCTACAAATGGGAAGGGGACCAAGAGAAGGGGGAAGGGGACCAAGAGATGGAGGAAGGGGGGGTTAGAGATTGCAAAGAAGGAGGATGAGCAGAGCCCAGGCACCAGCCCTCCGTGGTGCATGTGACCATGTACTGCAAACGCAGACTGACACAAAGTTCAACCAACAGCAACTAAACGATGATATGCTGGTCCCCTGCGCAGCGTCACCTGTGCTCACCAGGTGGCAGGTTCACAACTGCCCCTTCGCACATGGCCACCTCCTAGCCCCAGGCCAGCCCCATGGAGGGCAGACTTGCTCCTCCCTTCCTGGTGACCTCGGGGCTGTGGCAAACATGCCAGGACCCAGGGTCTCCCCTGTCCCTGCATCTGCAAGCAGTGTAATCAATTTCATAATCGTGCATTTGCAATGAGACACCAAATAAAGTTTAAAAGATGTGATTAACCGGCTATGAACAGGAAGGTCCTCCTTCAGTGATACAAGGTTATCGGAAAACAGAGCCAAGAGCAGCTGCCCTGACCTGCAGTTGGCCTGCTTTCCGCATGGGCAGCAGGAAAGCGGAATGTGGCCAAGAACTGCCTTGGTGGCCTTGGACTGTGGCAGCTCAATGGCTGAAACGCTTTCCTAAAATCTCCCGGGGATTCTAGCTCTCCTCCCAGGAACTGCTGTCCTGCGAGTGCTGACCATGCTTTGGGTGTCGTGCTGACCTCTGCACCCTGGCAGATTGTGTGGTCTTCCCCACCACCGCGTTAGGTAGGCACCACCAGCCCAATGTACAGATGAGAAAACAGGCTCAGGTTGGCAAAGAAACCTGGCAGCTCTGAGTGCTGAGCCAAGACTCAGGCCCTTGACATCCCGCAAGAGTCAGAATCAGGTCTGCTCAGGGTGGCCCTCTAGGGATGTTTGTCTACTGTATGACTGTGTCTACTTGAGACGTTCAGAAGTGTAACTAAGTGACTCAGCAGTTCTACATCTAGGATGTAGAGGGCATGCCCTAGGGTGGCTCTTTACACCCTAGGACGTTATGATGGTGGATCCATTGTGTCAACTTGAGTGTAGAAGCTTAACTAAGCAACTCAGTAGGGGGTCAAGGTCCTCACTTTGTAAATATCCCCACCCTGTGCAAGAGGAGGGCACGGAGATGGTGAGCGCTTCGCCTGCCCTCGGTGGGTGCCTGCTTACAATGTAAGGGAGGAAAAGATGCTTGCTCTCCCCTCTTTTGCTACTGTTGCTGTGGCTGTCTTCTGCCACCTTGAATTGTGCCCTTCACTATGCCACCCTGCTTTGGAGCCAGCTGATCATAGACTGAAACCTCCACAAATTGTGAGATAAACCTTTCCTTCCTTCATTTTGGGTGCCATAATTTTGTCTCAATAATGAGAGAAAAATAACTAAGACATCTACTAAATGTCCATTTCCAGGAGCCTTACACTCCTGTGTGTTGTGTCATTAAAACCAGGCCATTCAGCAAACAGCGTGGGCACACCTGAGACCCGATGGTAACAGAGATCTGGGTGGTAAGCAGGATCCAGCCTAAGCGCTAACCCCATGGGGCTGCTTTCTGGGGTCACCTCTTGGAGCAGACCGACATCTCCCAGGGCGGGTCACTGTGGCCTGGCGGAGTCTCACTGCACCAGCCGGTCCTCACGCCTTCCCAGCCTGGACACCCTCATGTCCCTGACGGCTACTTAGTGCCTAAGTGTGAGAGCCTAAGGAACAAACTTCTGTAAGGAAGTGGGTCACCCACCTGGACGCTGGGAGTGACAACTGAACACAGGTGGCCCTCACCTCAGGATGTTCGCCGTGGCTTTCCTCTCCTGGGGAAGCAGGTCTGGGTCTCGCAAAACTTCTTCTAGCAGGTTTAGCACGTTCATCTTTAGTTCATTGTTGAGTTCAAAATCCTGCAAAATAGAACAAACCTTTTAAAAATGTTACTTTCTAAAGGTTTGCGCTCCGAATGTGACGCCATTCCTCATGGTGCGTTCTCTGGGAGGCGGACACAGAAGACTGCGTACAGCCCCGTCCTGGGTGAGGAAATGAGCCCCAGTCCCTGGCGTCTCCAGCTGTGTCCCCAGGTGACAACAATGTGCAGGTTGAGATTGTGTGCTCCTGGGATGTCATTCAGCAGGGTCCGTGCCAGGCTACACAAGGTCCCAGCCAGGACTCTCAGCCTCTTCTTTCCCCATGGTCATGGTCTTCCCAGCACACACACACACACACACACACACACACACACACACACACTATCCCAGACTTAACAACTTCCTCCGTCCCCCAGAGAAATGTACTTCCCGGGCCTGGAACCTTGTATCTCCTCCCCATGGATGATGAGTGAGCAAAAACGCAAAGGATGTTTACATTTTCAAAAACTGTTGCACTAAAACACACACTGCCGCGAATTCCCCTCGAAGTCCTCTCCCTTGCCTGCTTTGCGCATGTGCATCCCAGCGGCCCTGGAAGTCCTCTTTCCTGAGCGTCCTTAGCTGTACTGTCCTGGCTGCCTTGACATCTTGAGTCCATTCAGAACACTTCCCTCTCCTGGTCATTCTGACTCTGGGAAAGGGCTGGAAATCGCGTCGTGCTGGACTGGGTGAATAGGTGGCTGAGGACGCGTCAGGTTTTCAGGAGCTCCCTCTGTCGGATGGCGGGTGCTCGGCCGCAGCATTCACCACGTTTTTTATCACATTTGTAAATACGGTAAGGAAAGTTGGCTTCAGAATGCGGCCAGGACAATGGGTAGCTGTGTTTGAAGCCAGGTGAGGCGCTCCAAGGGGCGTCGTGACAAGCTTTTCCCTTGTACTTCTGTGGAACCGGTAACTTGCTCTTATCCGAATATATGGTAGGGCCGATCGAATTGCCTGGTCTTTCGTTGCTAGGGAGAGTATCAAACAGTACCGTAACCAGGGGATGGGAGTCACCCACACCCATGATGGGCCAGACCAACATCAGAGCCCCAGAATGCGAAGCTCTGCAAGGTGGTCCCTCACCCCTTCCTGCTCCCGCCCCAAATGCATGACCTCTACCATGTTTCCAGGGAGCAGTGACCTGCACACTCCAGAAATGCAAATGCCCTGAAAGACAAAACCTGAGGAACTGTCCCCGCTGAAAGGACAGTGCAAGGACAGCAGGCAAATGTGGTGCACGAAAAGGGACACACCCGGGGCCTGGGAGGAAATGCTATGAGAAGCCTCACCACGACAGCAGGGTTTTCCCGGGTCTGCTCACTTCCCGCTGCCCACCCGGTCCCGCCCTCGGTGGGTGTGCTGAGTGCCAGCACATCCCCAAGAGCAATTCCAGCTGTGCGCTAGTGAACTGCGGTTTGTTCTGGCAGTTTTCTCTTGATTGATTTGAGATTTTTCAAGGTAAAATGTTATGGACAAAGAATCGCAATGTAGAGTGTGGCTCCTACTCTCTGCTGTAGCCAGGGGTCAGGAGAACACTAGAATCAGGACACAATTTATATTATTATTTGATGATGGTCACCCAGAGTTTAACACAGAAAGTGCAGGAAATCTGTCCACAGCACTAAAGACTCAGAATATTCAGCCAGGGGCCTGGATCCCACAGCAATGTCCTGCATGAGTCCAGATGAAGACCTAGAGCCTATGATAGTGCCTCCCACGAGTCCAGCTGGGGGTCTAGAGCCCACAGGAAGGACTCACGCCAGTCTGTTTTACGGATCTGTGCTGGGAAGGCCCAAAGGTCAGTGGTGGAAGCTAAAAGTCTATGCCAGCGGGGTGAAGGAACTCTGTTGATAGGTTGAGGGTTCTACACTAGAGCCAAGAAGTCACACTCAAAACAAGGACCAGGGTTGTCCTGACAAGCACCATAGCCATCCTCAGCTGCACAGAGGTCCTGAGCTCCTCTGATGACAAGAACAGTTGAGTACATGCCAGAAAGCCAGCATGACAAGTTTCTCCTGGAGATTAAATGGCACACGTCTGCTCCTCTGGAGCCAGGAGGTGATGCTCGATGTAAGGACCAGAGCTCCTCAAAGTGAATCACAGCCACTCTATCAACAAGGTCCCGCGCTCCTCTGATGACAATGGTCGAACTCACATCGGGGAAGCTAGTCATGACGAGCTCCTCCAGGAGAACCAACGGGTCAAACAGCAACACTTAGGAGAACCCACATCACCTCGCTCTTCTTCTCCACGTCTCTGGGCTGGCAACTTCCCTCAGGTGGGCCCTCCACACTCAGCACCATGCTGATTCAGTCCCTCAGGCGTTACGCTGACCACCGGTGTTTAGTCCATCACGCTCTCCTTCATTCAGTGCATTGGTGGAGGACCACCTGGACAGCTCTCCTTGAATTCAGAGCAATGTCTCCATTTGGGTAAACCTGGCTCTATCTCCACTGACACTGATGTGCACAGAGCTGGCTGGGCCATTTCCTTTTCCCTTCAGTTGGATTTAAGCAGTGTAAACAGGGCTGGCCAAGCTGCTGCTGTGCAGTCTTTGAAGCTAGGGGATGGCTGACAGTAACCGTTTCCCTACCCCATGGCTCCCGAAACACGTGGTTGAGCCAGGCGAGATGCAGAGCCGCTGCTCCAAGCTGTCAGCTGGGGTTGAGCCTCGAGATGAGTGGCTGTGACTTTCCAGGGCAGAAAAGTCCACACACCAGAGCTGAAGCACCAGCCCCAACATTCGATGCTACCACAGCTGTGTTATGCAGATGGTCTTTCTGCACGTCCTCCTCTCTGCATGCTGCAGAGCTGCTTTCGGGGGTTCCTAGGTATCGAAGCTCACAGCACTCGCATAATTCCTGCCATTCTCGTAGTCACTCATCCTCTAGCCACTCGTTTCTTCACAAATTAATAAAATCCGGGCTGGACCCTGCGTTGAGGCCTTTGTTCCGATGAACCTTTATCCTGGCTGGACTTAGGACTCCTTGGCTCCCCACAACTAAAATTATATCTTAGAATCTTTGTGATAGATTGGAATCAATTTACTGGAATTCCAGTAACTTTTCTAAGGGATTACAAATATAAACTTCCTGAGTATTGGGAAGGGCTATTTTCTTTTTTTCTTCCTTCCTTCCTTTCTGTCTGTCTTTCTTGGTACTAGGAATCAATCTCAGGACCTTGCGCTTGCCAGGCAGGTACTTATGCCACTGAGCTAAGTCCCCAGTCCTACATACATTCTTACAAAGCACCTCAAGGGACCATCAGGCATCCAGAGTTTTGGTCCAGCCCCACATTCGAGGGTCTTCCTGATGGCACAGCACTGACACACAAGGGCACGGGTGTTCGTCGCCACCCAGGTGCATGTATTATGACATCAAGATGCCTTTTATTATAATAGTCACATTCCTATACTACTGACTTCTGATTTCTTATAATTACATTTTAACCTTAAGTAATTTTGAACCACTGACCTTCTGAATTCTTTTAACTGGTTGCCTAGAACATCAGTACATGCAATGCATCAGGGAAGAAGGAAACGGTATAATTTTACTCTGTCTCATCAGTGAGGGGCAGATGGTCATGATTTCACAAATTACAGATAACATGAAAGCCTAACCTACTTAGAGCTGAGTATTTTTACCTCAGTTTGATGGAAAATTGCACCCTAATGCTTAATATTTCACTTTCACTGTTGACAAAAGCATCCTTTTTTGGGATATTACATAAGATACACTGGGCCCTGTGGGGGGCAACACAAATGTCCATCCTAGGGATTCGGGTATGTCTTAGTCGCTTTCTTGTCCCAACACTCACAAGGGTAGTGGTTACTGTGGCTGGTGTTTCAGCCCCTCGTCAGCTGGCTCCGAGGCAGGAGACACTCAGAGGGGCTGGCGGAGGACAGTGCTCACCGCATGGCAGACAGGAAGCAGCAAGGGGAGGGAGGGCCAAGGAGGAGGCAGGCCTTCCAGGCCACACCCCAGTGATGCCACACCTCCCACCACCAAGCCAGCTGTAGCGCCCCCTAACCGAACCACCTTCCACCTCAGCTACGCGGGCATGAGGCTTTGGGGGCTCCAGATAGAAATCACGACTGTATGTGTTCCTGAAATTTCACATGTTTATGGTCTAACGGCTTCTTGATTTAAAATCCACTCAAGAAGACAGTCATCTTTACTGCTGCTCCCATCACCCCATTCTAAGGTGAAGGTCCCAGTTTTGGTTTTGTAAGGTGTCAATGATCTCCCCTCCCCAGCTCTGTCCACACTACCAAAGGGATGCTGGGCCAGCAGGAGTCTATTTCCATAATGAATATTTGATATACTGAGTCCCGGTGTGGCTCCCTCAGGTCTCTAATGATGCAAATAATCCGATTATCACACACCACATGATCACTGTCTGGGCCTTGCTGAGGGTAATTAGTGGTTTAATCCTCTGGCATTGCTGGGCACCTGCTGGGCCCCATCCTGGGCTCCTGGGGGTGCACGGGAGGCTTTTGGGGAAAGTGGGGGAGGTCTTACTTAGGAAACGGAGGGCATTTTATTGCCCTGAGCTCGAGAAGCTGCTTGGGGAGGTCTTCTAGAGGACTCCACGACACCTGTCAGGAATGACCACGGCTGCGGACGGCTAAGCACTGACCGGATGCTGACAGAAAGCCGAGCTCATGGCCGCCTGATAAACCTGCGTATTCTCACATTTGCACAGCTGGGAAGTCAATACCCAGGCACAGTCTGGGCTCCTCCTCGAGGTCACCCAGCAGCAGACAAGCCGGGGCCAGCGCTACGGGGACCCTCAGCACACTGGGCCCACTGAGGCCCAGCAACGGTGACCAGACGAGACAGGGGACGTTGTGCAGGGCTGAGGACAGTGTCTGCCGGCCAGCTCTCACCCCTCATGTGGCCCAGGCTGTTTTGTGCACAGGAAGCTTGGGCCTGAGTTCAAACGTGGGTGCAGAGCGGGGTGTGGGGGGGCTGCACCTACCATCAGGCTGTCCCTGTGGTTCAGGGATCGTGTTCTGAGCAGTAAGCTGGACACCACCTCAGTTTTTTAAAAGTCACACAATAAAGCCTCAAGAAAAAAAAACCCTGAACCCTCTCATACATGCAGATAAACTAGTCATCCAAAAGTCCCTTTTAAACCCTAAGCGCGGTCTAACTACACAGTGAGTGTTGAATTAAAAATTTCGTTACACTGAGACACAGGGCCAGAGTCCCCTCAGCATCCTCCCCTCGATGTGAACACTTCCCATCGTTCTTGCCACCATCTGGAGCAGTTCTGACCTCCAATTTCCTGAGTGTCTTTAGGAAGTGTGATCAAAAATACGGTGAATGCTGCTGCCCGGCACCACCCTACAGAAAGGCAAGTTTTTAAGAACTTGAGGCTGGATCCTCACCTCAGTCACCAGAGCTGACACCATGCAACTTCCAGGACTCCCCCAAAACCAGAATGACCAGCATAGGAAAATGTTTTGAATGGATTCAGAGCATCAAGGCCGGGACAGGGAACTCAAGACCCTCAGGAAAGAGGATATGTAGAACTGCTTGGCAAGTGGCAAGAATCCAGGATACGTGTGTTCAAAGCGAGGGGAGGGTTTTGAGGGGGTTCATGACAATGTGTCTTTTCCTGTCAGTGAAGATTTTTAAAGTTTAAATTTCACCTTATGTTTTGATCACATCTTGTATGGCTGCTTCTCAATACCAAAAAAAAAAAAAAAAAAAAAAAATCTAAGGCTGACAGAGACACCTGCCCTGTTTGCTGCAGGGGTAATCGGTATGCTGCACACCCTCCTGAGACTCCGGAACACCCTCCTGAGACTCCTTGGTAATGGTCTGCAGGCCAACTGGGGCTCATTTCTCCAGCCTGGCTCTGGGCCCTAGCACCTATGCAGTGGTGCCAGGAGACGCCCAGCAAATGGCACTGTGGGTCTGGCCTGGGGGGCACAGACTGGAGCAGAGACACTCAGGCCTGCAGAAGTCCCTACCTCAAGGAGCAAGCCCAGCTTCTTTCCTGTCCCTGGAGCCAGGCTGAGGACAGAGAGAGTAGCAAAACAGCTGAGATGTGTGACAGTGGCCAAAGTCTGGGACGATCTCCCGCCTGGACCCAGATCTTCAATCTGGGCGATCAGTGAGACTTGATCACACAATACAAGAGGAATCCTACAGCAGGAAACTGGATCCTCCCGCATCTGCGCAGAGGCGTAGCAGAAGGAACGCCACACATGGGAAGCCAGATCAGAGTCTCACTGCAGACACAGAATGAGGAGACTGACTGTCTCAGTATCCAAGAGAAAGGGAAGTGGAGCACGCAGAGTGGAGAAAATCCACACAAATAATTCACAATCAGGAGCCAAGGGTTTGTAAGGAAGGGGCTGGGGCACGGTAGGCTGCAAATAGGAGGCTGGGGTTTAACTTTCCAAAAACTGAAAAGTGTGTGACCCTGTGTGGTCCTCTTTGACTCCACAAAGTGAAGAATGGAAATTGTGGTGTAGATTTAAGTGAGATTCAGGCCATTCTGAAACTGGAAACTGAGGCGAAGATGCCGGTGGTGTCTCAAGAGATATGCAAATCAGCTGTCACAGGTCAAGGACTGAGACCTCTGAGGCCTAGCGATGACACCTGGCCTTTCCACCTGTGTGGCTCTGTGCTCTTTGGAGGAGGGGAAACTGTCCACAGCTTCAGCTCTGAAACTGCCCCAGGGGAGACGGTGCTGGCTAAGAGGGGGACCAGGGACCCGCAGGACAGGTGCCCTGTCAGCTCTGGCTGTCTGTGTCCCCGTCACACCTGAGGGACAAGCAAAGGCAGAGTCTTCCTGCATTTCCCATGGCCAATGCACAAAAACCCTGTCAGAGCACCCTGTTCACACCCGGAAGGAGCATATCCTAGTTGGAAAACCCGAGGCAGAGTGGTCAGCTCGGTATTAAATTCTGCAAGCAACACTAGAGAAATTCTAAGTGCTCTAATCGTGTTTCACATTTACCAGTCATGCATGACTCAGCACGTTCTCGAAACTACACAGAGAAACCGGGTGGGCAGGAAATGTGCCACTGTCATCTCTGAGCTCCTGTCCCAGGTAGCAAACTCCAGATGCAACTCACCTCAGCATTTGTGAAGCGCAGCGCCTTGGTCCTGGCCGACCTGCAATTATTTGTTGACTGAGTGGGAAAAGATACATGGGAAAATATTTGACTTTGAGGTAAGTAGTAAAGGAGATTTCTTAAAAAACACTGCCCCAGTTATACATGTTCTGGGCATTTTCCCTAGTGAGCCAAAGACATGATATTACAGGGATCCGTGCGTGCCCGTTTACAGCAGCGCAGCTCCGGACAGCTAAGCCTCGGGAGCGGCCTGTGCTCACACACAGCTGAATGGATAAAGAGGGTCTGGCACTCACGCACCACGGAGTACTACTGCGCCATGAAGAGTCACAGGTAAGAAAGTGGATGCACCGTGAGACCATAATACTAAGAGAAATAAATCAGACACACAAGCTGAAATATTGCATGTCTTCTCTTATCTGAGGAACCCGAATATAAATAATTGAGAGAGCAGAATGAAGGAGAGAAGGTAGGAACAGGGAGGAGGACTTCGGGAGACAGGAAGGGGACCTGGGAGGGAGGTCGGGGTGGTACCGGGGTGTGAAGGTGACCGAGATGGCAGTGTGGACACGGACCAACTCTCCAGCACCAATGGAGGTGCTCCGTACCCCAAACATACAAATCACAGACCACAGACCGGAGGAGACAAGCGGTGGTGAGCTACCTCCTTCCTAGACGGGGGCTCAGGGAGTCAGCTCCACA
>PVJX010013843.1:0-46336 GCA_004027295.1 Dolichotis patagonum
GTGTGTGTGTGTGTGTGTGTGTGTGTGTGTGTGTGTGTGTGTGTGTGTTTTACTCTCTTCTCTTTCCCTCCCTCCCCTCTCTTTCCTTGTCCTACTCTTTTTAACCCGTGTCACAAATAATTCCCCTGCCGCCTACATGAAACCAACATGTAAAAACATCCGTCGCATCCTGTTTTTGTCAGGTTCTTTAATCTGCTCTTCGAGTCGCTGCAGGTTATGAAATGGGACGCATAAAAGTAAACAGTCTAGTAAAAGTCAATGCAAACTGCACGTGTTGTGTCTGGGTCACTGGTAACTGACATCGATATGGCTAGGGCGCTCTCCTTCTCCCTCTCGCCCTCCCTCCCACTCGCCCACCTCAGTGATCAGGCTCCCCCGCCTTCCCCACTTCCCCACCCCCTTGCATTTATTTCCTGCTTTGCTTCCCCTGCTTTCTCCCTCTTCCTTTCCTCCTCGCTCACCCCGTCTCCATCCCCACGGTGTCTCTTTTGCTCCCGCCGACTGCCTTCCTTTCCCTACTCGGTTGCTCTCTCCTTCACCTCCCCATTGCTGTCTCTTCACAGCTGGGAATTGCTGGCTCCGCCAAGCGAAGAACGGCCGCTGCCAGGTCTTGTACAAGACAGAACTGAGCAAGGAAGAGTGCTGCAGCACCGGACGCTTGACCACCTCCTGGACCGAGGAGGACGTGAATGACAACACACTCTTTAAGTGGATGATTTTCAACGGGGGCGCACCCAACTGCATCCCTTGTAGAGGTAAGACTCTTACCCTCCATCTTAGGCCCTCAGTAGAGGGCGTCTAACCCTGTTCTTCTCGCTAACTAACTGGGGTTTGGGACTAGGAGAGCTTTTGTTAGTGGGCTCAACCATCCATCCTCCAACCCTGGTTAGCTGGGTAGAATCCAGCCTGTTAGAGCTGTTGGCAAAACAAAGTGTGCAGTGGTCCCTGGACTTCTTAACTAATTGCAATGGTAAAACCAGCCAACTTGTGCTGTTTGAGATAGAATTGGGTATGGGGGAGATTCCCCAACCCCACCCCTACACCCCCTCCCAGTCTTCTAGAGAGAGCGTGGGGCCCCTCCAGTGAGAATTCAGGGCTGCATGATTGTGCAAGGCACCCAAACCCTCCTGGCTGACCTGCGGACTGCCTGGCCTGGGCTTCAAACCTTGTATCTCTCCAACTCCTAGAGTCGTGTGAGAACGTGGACTGTGGACCAGGGAAAAAATGCCGAATGAACAAGAAGAACAAACCACGCTGTGTCTGCGCTCCAGATTGTTCGAACATCACCTGGAGGGGTCCAGTCTGTGGGCTGGATGGGAGAACCTACCGCAACGAATGTGCACTTCTCAAAGCCAGATGTAAAGAGCAGCCAGAGCTGGAAGTGCAGTACCAGGGCAGATGTAAAAGTAGGTCCCACTCTTGAGCAAGAACCCACCTCTGCCTCCTTTAGCTTTTTCTTTAGCCCTCTGAGATAGGATAGTCAACACAAGAGCCTAATGATAATAGTGATACCAAATGAAACTAACTTTTAAGAATCAAGTAGAGTTCTGAAAGGAACCAACCCAGAACTTTTTCTAACTTTTAAAGAATCGAGTAGAGTTCTGAAAGGAACCAACCCAGAGTCACAGATTTTTTTTCTTTTAAAACCCAGGGCTCTTATACTGTATGTTTTGCAAAATAGATGCTTCAGTTTTTCATGATTTCCTTGATACTCTCACATGCTTGCTCTGCATGGCCTATTAAGGAGTGTTCCCCTCTTTTTTTTCAGAGACCTGTCGGGATGTTTTCTGTCCGGGCAGCTCCACGTGCGTGGTGGACCAGACCAATAATGCCTACTGTGTTACATGTAATCGGATTTGCCCAGAACCCACCTCTTCCGAACAGTATCTCTGCGGGAATGACGGAGTGACATATTCCAGTGCCTGCCACCTGAGAAAGGCCACCTGCCTGCTGGGCAGATCGATTGGATTAGCCTATGAGGGAAAGTGTATCAGTAGGTATTCTGGATTGAGAGAGGAAAAAGAGATAACAAAGGATTGAAAAGGCTAGTTCTAGTAGTAAAACTGGAGTTAATCAAAGACTAAAGCCCACAGTCTCCTCACATAAGCTGTTTCACTAAAGGGAGAAAGGCTCTCCAGTTTGGGTAAACTGCTATGACCACAGAATTCCCCGTGGAAACCCGTTGTCTTCTGGAAGCTTTGACATATATACTCAAATGCCAGGAGGAATCAGGAAACAATATTCTATCTCAGAAAATTTAGAACTCACATAATTTTACACATTTTTAAAAAGTGACAGACTTGCTAGAAGCAAAAAAATAATTACTTAACAGTTCTTAAAATCTGTTATCAGGGACCAGTAATTGGTGGAATTCTTTTTTTTTTTTTTTGAAAGATACCACTTTGTAGGAAATAATGAGATGCATATTTAACTCAAGGATACCGTGAAATCCTGTTCCAAAATACGCTGTTTTCTTGTACTACTGTAGGATGTAAGAAGAAACTGGAGAGTGTGCGTGTGTATGTATGTGTGTTTGAGTATTTAATCAATCACTTTTACATAATATCTTCATTACCCCATTGTGAATAATAAAATATAAATTATGTGTTTGTATTTATTAGTAGAGAACTAAACAAAAGGACAAGAGGGGGAAATGGAGCAATCAGTTCACTTATCACAGATGTATTATATCCTAGAAGCAAACTCCTGTGAAGATATCCAGTGCAGTGGTGGAAAAAAATGTTTATGGGATTTCAAGGTTGGCAGAGGCCGGTGTTCTCTCTGTGATGAGCTGTGCCCTGACAGTCATTCGGATGAGCCTGTCTGTGCCAGTGACAATGCCACTTATGCCAGCGAATGTGCCATGAAGGAAGCTGCCTGCTCCTCAGGTGTGCTGTTGGAAGTAAAGCACTCCGGATCTTGCAACTGTAAGTGCGATTTTTAACTCTGCTGCAATTTAAGGCTTTCCCAAGCAAGCCCTAGAAAACGGACACTTAAAAAGCACACAGTCCTCCCCACGCAAGCCCATTTCTGTTTAAGTAAGGTAGCAACTATATTTCACCCATCAAGTCAGTGATTCACAGAAAAGTTCTCTGCAATGTTTCCCAGCTTTGGGGACTTACCTGGTGATCGATTGGGTTACCTGTAAAACTCCAGTATCTGGTTGTTGGCCCCTAATTCATTTGCTTTAGTAATGTGCTTTGCTGTTTGCTTTATTAACACGTGAATCTAAACTAACTTCTTCAAAAGTCTTTTTTTTCTCCAAAGACAGCTTTATATATTATCACATATGGGCTGCTGCTTTTTGCAGTTGCCTGTACTAACTATGAATTAAGGACCCAAAGCAGTTATACCTAGAACACAAGAGCGCTTTTTATCTAATTTCAGGAATCTGCCCGTAAAACCTGAGCCATTGATTCTTCAGAACTTTCTGCAATTTTTTTGACTTCATATATTATGTTTTTTTAATTTAAACTTATTACCTAACAGCAGATGCCAAAAACAAACAAACAAATAAAACCATCTCACTGCAAGTTACATAAATATGCAACGCTGTAATGTGGCTGTGTGAGAGGGCTTTGAAAACATACACTGAGCTGCTTCTGCGCTGTTGTTGTCCATATTTAAACAACAGCTCCCCTGTATTCCCCCATCTAGCCATTTCGGAAGACACCGAGGAAGAAGAAGATGATGAAGACCAGGACTACAGCTTTCCTATATCTTCCATTCTAGAGTGGTAAACCTTCCACCAATGTTCATGTTCACACAGGTTTTGAGGGAAAAAAAAAAGAAAAGAAAAGAGAAAAAAAAGAAAAAGAAAAAATATATTGTCCATACTGTAAATAAGTGTATGCTTATTTATTTGGGGGGAAAACTATACATTAAAGGACCTTTGTCCTAAAGCTCTCTCCCAGGCCACCTTGTAACTCATTGGGCACGGAGAGGCAGTCATTGTGAGGTCTACTGGATGAGGCCATAGTTGAAACTTGTAGACATTTATTTATACTGTGTCATGTTTTATAATTTATACATAAAATGTCTGGTTGACTGTACACCTTGTTTTTGAAGAAATTTATTCGTGAAAGGAAGCGCAGTTGTTATTTATTGTGAGGTCTCTTGCTTGTAAAGTAAAAGCTTTTTTTTCTCCCCATTTAAGTCCATTCCTTACTATCCACTCACTCATCTGTCTCCCTTCATTTCACTGTTAATAGATTCTTTTCCGCTTTTAACAAACTTGCATGTTCGTTTCTGTCATGTTTATTTATTGGATTCTCTGCTGCCTGATCTGTACATAAATGATCCCTCGGGTTTTGTTTACAAGGAATCTTGACTGACCAAAAGGCATTATAACTCTGACTCAAATGCAAGGTACAGAGGACATGCATCTTTGAGGAAACTCCTACTTCATTTCTCTTACGCTGATGAGGCCATTTGTGGGAGAAAGTGTGAGAGCAGGGTTAGAATTCTAATAATGTACTTTCAAGATGTTTCAGATCCAAAGAAATGGAGTGATGTGGGTGTCTGGAGACTAAAGAAAGACAAAGGCTACACATTTAACCTTTTATTAGGTGTTTCCTTTAAGCTAGTCAGCTGTACCTTTTAAAATTCTTTTTCAACCAACGCGTCACTAAAAGTTCTATCAAAGCTTTATCAGTTCAAGTTTCTTGCTTTTCATAATACTTTTTTCTGATGCAATTTTATATTTTCAAACATGGCAAGTTAAATATAAATTCATTTAAATATATAGTTTTGTACTTTTCTACCATGTAAATGTGCAATGTATATAAAAGTTATAATGTGTATTTGTAAATAAATGAGTGAAAAAATAAAAAAAAATTTAAAAAGCCAATAGTCCCTTTTTTGATTGCAGAAGAAATTGTTTGGATTTTGAAATAAACATATATATGGTACATTTCCTGAAGAATACAATTAGCACTGCAGTTAAATGGCCAGGATAATAAGAGCTCCAAAGTGAGGTAAATTCTAAATCACCTCAGTGGAGATTGAAAAATAAAGGTCCAGCAACCGCTTTAGAGAAGTGACATGTATGTGGCACTAGCCATAGAAAGAACAGATGTAGATGTGAATTTCTCTCTAGACAACACCAAGCCTATTTCCCTTTGAAAGCACTGTCTTAGCTGTCCTTGTTGACACAGCCAGGGCCCCCTATAACCTTCTGTCCTCATCTAAATGAAGTGGGTATCAAATCATTACCAAATCAACATGTGTCACAAGAAAAGTGAAAACAGACTGGTAATGTTTGACAAACACATTCTAGAAATTGTATTAGAATTCTTGAGACTTGGCAAAATGATTAGGTCATCATTTTCATAATGATGTCCATCATTCCTGGGGATCAAATAATGACACTCAAAATAGGAGAAATGCTGTCACCATTTTGCAGTTTGTCATACTAGACCCTCAGAATGGCATTGCATGCATCCATCAGTGGCCCCTGTAATAGTGTAGTATATATAAGGGTACACTAGAACTTGTAAGTTTCCAGTTCATTGTATGTTTCATACTCAAAACCTGAACATATTAAAAATATCAAAGAAATGCAAGATGAAAAGAAGTGGGAGTTAATTGAGAGGGGAAAAAGCAAAGATATTAGCAACACTATTAAATAATATTATCAACGCTACTAAATAAATGTTCTTTCTTTCAAAGAACATGACCCATGTTCTTTTCAGTAGTTCATCATGTCTTTTGTCAAAGTCTTTTGGTATGAACAACGCTGAAAATTACCATCAGAAATTGTTCATCATCAAATGAGAAATTTGGTGGAGGCAGAGAAGCCTCTTTTAGCAGGTTTGTACTTAACGATTAGGAATCTCCAAGGTCTCGTGACCTTTCAACTTTGGGTTCTCAGGAGAAGTGGTAAAGGAGGAACAGAAAACAAAGCAGGTCTTCACTAACCACAAGAGGTTCAAAGAAGAGAGCTTAATCTTGTCAGTGCAGCTGAGCCACTGTGGAGCGCCATTTAGAAGGTGGTCTCAGGAAAGGAAAAGGGCTGGACAGATACGGTTTCACAGCCCTTCCTGAGCTGATCCTGCGATGCTGCTCATGCATTAAAGTTGCCATTGACAATCAGAGTAAAAACATCGAATTTAACAGGAACTTATGTGTATCTTGGCAAGCAAGAGTGATAAAATCAACAGCCTGCCTTTTAAACAACATTCATATTATTTATTTAAATTTTATTTGGTATTTGTCAGCATTAATCGTTCCTCTTAAATACCAGTACTTCATTTTCCTTCCTGGAATTTCATACTTTTCCAGTAATCTTACATTTGCCTAATGTTAAAAAAAAAAATAGGTAAGGGTGTGTGTGTGTGTGTGTGTGTGTTTGTGTGTCCTACTCTGAGGATCAAACCTATGGCCCCATGCATGCTAATCAGGCACTTTACCACTAAGCTACACCTCCAACTCTAGAAATTACTTTTAAAATTAAAATTAGATTTATATCATTAGGTCATTGTTAAAATTTCAATGGAGACTCAAGTCTATTTCACCTATGTGTATAATGTCATTCACATAGACAATCATTAATAACTAGATGTTTTTTCATTTTTATTTTCCTTTTTATATATTTATTTCTTATGGCTTTTTTGGCAGGGAAGATACTTGGGATGTACTAAGCTACCTCCCTAGCTCTTTATCTATCTGTACTTATTATTTTGAGACAGTGTCACTAAGTTGCTCAAGATAGACTTGAACTTGCAATCTTCCTGTCTCAACCTCCCGAAGTACCAAAATTACAAGCATGAGCTGTAATGTCCTGAGTAACTACTTTTGATTAGTATCGCTCTATCCTAATCATCACTGGGAATACAAAATATAAAGTGATAGTGAAAACTCAATTAAAAGTCCACTTTTTAATCAGATGTGCACCTAAACTAAGTTTTGTATACTAACCAGGGGTACGGTGCCTCAAATATAGCAAAAATAAAGCCTGGCTTAATTAAAATCATCCTCAAACAGAAAAGCTAAATGTGGTGCCTGATCCTAGACCACATCTTGTATTTAAGGGAGAAAATACAACATTATAAATAAATAAATATGTGTTGGCCTCAATGTAAATTTACTGAAATTGATCTCTACACTATAGTTATGTAAAAGATCAAAATGTATGTAATTTATTTTTAAATGTTTTGGTAAGAAAAAATATAATAGGCTTTAGCCTATGTTTCATATATTATGCATTCAAAGAGATGCAAAAATAATAGAGGAAGTAGACTAAAATGCAACAATAAGTAAATCTGAGTAAGATCTATAGACATTTTTATTTTTATTTTCATATGATATAACTTAGTTCCTCTATTTTTCTCATTCCCTTCCCCTCTCTTCAACCTCTTTTCCCCTCTTTATTTACAAAGCTTTATTTCCATTTTATACTTTTTTCCTCACATTTTTCTTTTCCCTCCCTCACGCCTATTCCCCTTTCCTTTTGAACAATTCTTATTTCACAATATCTGTTATAAATTTTGGTTCTTATTTACACTTTCAGTTTCTCATGACAGAGAAACAATTCAATATTTACACATACGTGTTTGATTTGTTTCACTTAAGAATATAGTCTCAAGGTCCATTCACTTGGCTAAAAATGTCTCAAATTTATCCTTCTTTATGACTGAGTAGTACTTCATTATATTTAAAAACCCACATCTTTTTTATCCATTTGTCAGGTAATGGGAATTTGGATTGTTTCCAAGATTTAGCTACTACAAATTGTGCTGCTATAAATATGGGTGTGCATATATCGCTGTTGTACAATGCTTTTAATTCTTTTGAGAAGATACCCAGAGGAGAATACCTGGGTAAAATGAGTCTTAATTTTTTGAGAAATCTCCACATTGATTTTCATGGTGATTGCACCAGTTTACATACCACCAACAGTAGAGTTCCTTTTTCCTTATAACCCCACTAAGATTTGTTATTGGTTGATTTCTTGATAATAGTCATTCTTTCTGGAGTGACATGGAATCTCAGCATTGTTTTAATTTGCATCTCTTGAGTGATCAGTGATGTCAAACATTTTTTCACCTATTTATTTGTTGTTTTTACTTCCTCTTCTGAGAAGTGTCTATTCATTTCATATGCTCATTTTTGGATTAAGTGTTTAAACTTGGGGAATCTGATTTTTTCCAATTCTTCCTATTTTCTAGATATTAGTCCTTTGTCTGAAGAACAAGTGGCTAAGATTTTTTTCACACTCTATGGGTTGTCTTTTCACTCTGTTGGTGATTTATTTTGCCATGCAAAAGCTTTTTAATAAGATGAGATCCTAACTGCTGATTCTTTGTAGTATTTCTTATGCAGTCAGGGTTTTCGTTCATGAAGCCTGCCGATATCTGTGTCTTCAAGAGATTTACCTATCCTCTTCCAGCAGATTTAGTGATTCTGTTTTAATCCACTTTGATTTTTGCTTAGTGCATAGTGATATACATGGGCCAAGTTTTAGTATTTGCCAGGTGGAAAGCCAGTTTTTCCAGCACTATTTATTAAAGAGGCTGTCTTTCTTCCATTGATCACATTTAGCCCCTTTATCAAAGATAAGATAGCTAGGTCTGGGAGGAAAAACAAGAAACCAATTTGCCCTTCCTGTGAACCAGAGGTAGCCATGAGGGGCCCAGGAAGAAAAGCAGAGTCAACTTGCCCTCCCCTTGAGCCAGAGGCAGCCATGCAGGGACCTGAAGGAGAAATAAAAAGCCAATTCATCCTTATCATGAGCCCACCAGTGCACAGACTGGGAGACAAGAAGCCCCCCACCCCCTCACCACTAAGCAACTGGCTGATTCAGAGGAACACTGGCTGAGTTCATAGCAACTAAGGTACAAAAACAACTTAATGGTTGTATTGCTTGATTGACTTTGCAGGCCTAAAACCAGTAGTCTGAGCATCTATTTAGAGGATTACAATATGCAATATAGCAACTATGGGAGATTTCCTTCTGTCTCATTTTTGAAATCCAATATTGTTCTCACTGTTTTGTTTTGTTCTTTTTTATTGTTTTGTTTTATTCAATGTTCTGTTTTGGCTAGTTTTATTCTGTTCTGTTTTGTTTGATTTTGTTATGTCTGATGGTATGGGCATCAATTTTAAAGATAGCAAGAGGCATTATGGTAGCTATTGGTGATTTCCTATTATCCTGTTTTGAAGTTCCGTATCACTCTCATTGTTTTGTTTTGATTGGCTTTATTCTGTTTTATTTTGTTTGGTTTTATTACCTTTAAAATAAAATTTTAAAAAAGATAAGATGGCTGAGTGTATGAATTTGTCTCTACCTCTTCTAATCTGTTACACTGATCCTCAGGGAAATTTTCAGTAGTTTTTTTTTTCTTTTTTTACCTTTTTGGTAACTTTGAAAATACATCCCAATGAAATTAAAATTTTAAAAAGCTCTCAAGAAGGACAGAAGCAGAGTACGCTGTTTATATTCCCTTGAAATAGTCATTTTAAAAAATGATACATGAAGACTAGGAAATAATTCCAATGACTTTAGCAAATCTGTTCAGATAATCAAAATTAGTAAAGAAAAAACCACATCCATAACTAAACCACATCCAAACTGCAAAATGGTCTTTTCTTTTGGGTAATCAGTTTAAAATTCAGAGTGATTAAAACACTCTAAATATCCTTCACCCCACTGTTTGCAATATGTTGTTTGACAAGTCATTTAACCTCTCCATGCCTCAGTTTTCTCATCTATGTAGTTAGGATGATGAAAGTGCCTCCCTTATAACAATGTTGTGAGAATGAAAAGAAATAAGGTATTTGAATTGATTCTTCCAATACCAGGCACATAAAAAAAAAATCAGTATTATAATTTATTTAAATAAAAATTTAATAAAAAATCTACCTTAAAAATGCAATGAATCAGAAATGATATCACTTGTGACCAAAAGCAAGAATATAAATAATTTTTAAAGTGAAAGATAAATATAATCATAGAACATTTTAGTTGTGTTAATATTTCACAAAACTTCACAAAGTTTTATGTGTTATGGCAAAAAATGCACAATTCAAAAAAAAACAGGTTTAGGTTTAAACTTCTCATAGAAATTTAGAAATAAACTCATTCACTCACCAACATTGTTCTTTAATTCATACATCTAACACAGTTCCTCATATTAAAATAAACTATATCAATCTCCTATTTTGACACAATTTTCTGCATGAGGACTATAAATCACTAAAAACACTACTAAGTCCAACTACCAACTATTTGTGTGCTATCAAAAATTCTAATATATAAGATGTGAAATTATCAGATATTATCAGATGTAATATTTTAAATTAACAAGCTCATTTGTTAAAGAAGATTTTTCAAAACCTGGCTCCTAAGATTGACACATTTCTGTCCCTCCAGCTCCACTTTCCATTCAGAGCACCACACAGTGCTTCTTCAGCCAAAAGTTGTCATGTAAATAGACTCCAGGCATGCTTGCCCTACTAGTCAGCAGACCTGCCCAGACTTGTCCAGGTCCCAGCCTCTGTTTTTCTGGAATCCCCCCATGAGTACTGGATGCTCCCTGGAGTTTGCCATCCTTGGACCTCAGATATCTTGGCTGATGCCATCAAGATTCCTGTGGCAGAGCTCTTGAGACACTTAAAAACATATTCTCCAGTTTAGACCAAATGTAGTCCTGGCAGAGCTGTAATTTGTCATTTTTCTATTTTAAGACTGTGGCCAGGAAACTAACTGGCAGTGTTGGGAGCCAGATATACTCCCCACCAAACATCACTAATGTTCATTCTTCAAGAACTCAGGTCTCTGACTACAAAGAGTAACCTTTTTCAAGAATTTGGGCCTTACCAAAAAAGTCAGAGGCAAAAGGCATAATCCTGGTAAGGAAGAAGGGGTTCTACCGAGATTTTATTTGAAAAAAAAAAAAAGATAAATCCGTATCTTTTTAAAAACCAATACAATCAATGGGATTGAAGGAAGATAGAAGAAAAGAAGACAGGTAGAAAGGAGACAAGGAAATCAAAACTAAAAATTGTACTTTTAATAGAACTGAAACCTCTGCAACCTGGTGGAAGTTACTGAAGGCGGCTCACATCAGCATTCCTTTGGTTAATTTAGCCTCCTTTCTCTACAGACTCATCACACCCAAAATTCCTCAAGAATACTCAGGCATATACACATCTCAGTTTCAGATATATATAGCTATTTATATGTAATATGTGCTAGAACCATGGTTGTTCATGTAACCAATTTTAAACTGGTTATTGGAAAGATTCTACAAGCCAAAATTTAAATAAATGTTAACTCTTAAACTTGTTTTCTAGGCAAGCGCTCTACCACTAAGTCATAACCCCACCTTCCTAAAACTTGGTTTCTTAAAAAATCAAAAACCTGGGCTGGGGCTTTAGCTCAGTGGCTTAAGCGCCTGCCTGCCTTGCAAGCACACAGTCGTGAGTTTGATCCCTAATACTAGGAAAAAAAAATCAAAAACCTAGCAACAAAAAACATAAGCAGTTATCATGATAAAAATACTAAATCTTTTTTTTCTAATCTAATTTTTGTTAAGTTTAACCGTTTTAAACAAGGTAAAGAAAATCTGATTGCTTTAGATATATGAAGTTCTAACTTTCTAACTATGGCTAACAATTACGTATAACAATAATTTTAATAACATTTGTTGGAGTGGGACACAATAAGACTCTGGGGAAAACCTGAGAGGCTATCCATCAGTGGAGAAAACTAAAGCAAACTGGCGTAGCAGCTGCTTTTTTAAGCCACAGAGGAGAGATTTGGCCTGTAGTTCCCCAGGTCCAATAGCTCTCCACTTCAAGGAAAACATGTTTTAAATATTTCAGTGTAGAATTATACATTAGAAATTTAACTCTTAATAAACTTAAGAAAGCAATATTAAATCTCTATGTACTGTACACAAATAATTTACAAAAACACGTCTAATAGGCAAAAATCTATTATCTTCTGTTAAATTTTAAGAAGCCAATTCTTGAAGTTATATTTAACAATTGATGAATCAGATATTGTTATCATTGCAGACAGCTAAGTTAGGTAGAAATATTATAGATGGTCAGACAGGGAGTCAGTGCTAAAAATGAGAATACAACTGTGGCTGGAGGTACATCCATTGAAGACCAGGCCTAAAGATAAAGATAGGATAACCAGGCCAACATGCCTCCCCATGGAATAAGCAATGTACTATAATTGATATTACCTGGTCCAGTAAACTCTAGATAGACATCAGTTACCCAAGTGGGTGACCAGGACCTCCTGACACAAAAGGTCCTTGTTCTTTCCATTTACACTTGTTATGTGACTTGCTTCCCCATCGGATCAACATTATTTACACCACCATACTTAATCTTATTAGTTGATCATAGTTTTGTTCATATTGCATCCACTTGTCATTTTTTACCTACCTCATGATTTTGCTTTATAAATCTTCCTCTGGAAAGTGGGATCCATGGAAGCCACACAGGCCCCCTCCTGTTTCTCTCAAGAGCTGTTTTCTTGCAATAAAATTTCCTACTCTTAACCTTCTTGTTCCTTAGAATTCATTTGTCAGTTTTGGTGAACACAAACTTAATGTATCTGACACTTCGCAGGTTGAGAGTTTTAATATTTCCCTTATATCACTGGGAAGTCCTGTATCATTATGAACAGTTATAAGCATTAGTTTCATTTACATTTACTCATTTACTCATTTTAACAATTACTTTAGATTGTTCATAACAACCAAGCAAGATATAATGAACATTTTACGCTATAAGATCTATTAAATTTTTTTAAAAATCCCTTAAATTATTGCACACTGAAAACAATGGACATTGCATTTATAAAATCAGTTTTTAAGATGAGTATTACCTTGATTGATCAGCAACACGAGTAGCAACCATGTTACCAAAGACATCTTTATTCTTATCTTAAGTAATCAATTTAAATTACTCACTGGTAAGGTATGTGAACAAAAGGCACTGGGGCACATATCAATAGCATTTATTTATTTATGTCAACTTAAACAGGACTCTTGGAGGATAACAGATAGCCCACAGTTAGAAACATATGTATTAACCTAAATCATTTCACTTTTCTGTTACCAAACTTTTAAGACTCTTATTTGCAAATTTAATGTAAGTCTTGAGCCTAGCAGGGTCTTTTTTTTTTTTTTTTGTAATTCCTTGATGTTTTAGGTGAGTTTGTTAAACCTTGAATATTTGTATAAGTGGGGAGTTTTGTTTATTTCTTTGTTTGTTTATGGAAAGCCCTAACAGTCAGAAAGTGAAAGGGACAAAAATAAAAAGTAAAAAATTAAATCAATAAACTAATTTTTTAAAAAATGAAGTAGCTATGGGTACTTTAATCAATTACTAAAAACACATTAACAAAAAAAAAAAAACACATTAGCAAGCCAAAAACAAAAAGACAAAAAAGCATTTAGAATACATAAAATAATTACAATAAGTCAAAGTCTTATAGATATATAAGCCATGTTAAATTATAATAACTCTTTTTCTTAGCTTTAGGTTTATAAATATAGACTAAGTCAAAATTTCCCCTAGAGAGTACTGATTAGCACTTTTTAAATGTAAATTATAAATGTAAATTATAACAATATTTTCTTTAATATTTTAGGTTACCCTGAGTATCTTCTTTTTTTCCCTTGTTGGTTAACACTATAGATATAACCAATAAGAATCAGAAGGGGGAAAGAGAAAAGAGCTATAGTTTGCTAGAGAGGATCTTTGTTCACTTTTCCTCCTTATTAAAAAGCCAAGTTTAAAGCCTTGTTTTTTACTCTTCAACCCATATTCAGAAAAATGTAGAGAAAAATCAGTATTTTTTTAATCTTCTATTTGAAATCAGTCCCAATTTTTGTTTATACTGGGTCAGATCGTTCATGGAGAAGGGAACATGTACTCTCATAAGATTTTTTAAAACACCATATTAGGAGGTTTTGAGACAGATGTAAAAGTGTCATTTCTTATTATGCCAATAGGACTAGATTTGTAAGGTAATAGCAGGTAGATAGATTGATAGGGAGGTGGAATGGGGGAAGTGCCCCCGAGAGAAGACAGATTAGAGGACGCAGCTCATCTGAGTCTTCCTCTTCCTCAGTGGCCCCTGGAAACATTATTGGCTCTACTATTAAGTTCATAGGTATCTGGGATGCTCTGCTGGGGGCACTCAAGAGCTCTCTCTTTTTTTTTTTAACAATGTCTGGTTCTGCTCTGAGCAGCATCATTAGCACATGGGCATAACAGACTGTACAAAACCTGCATAATTTTGGATTTTGATATAGGGACATAAAAACCTAAATACATAAGACTTTGGTTCATTTTTCTGCTCTCTTACAAAACAAATCCTGGAATATTACATTAAAACTTAAAGTTCCATTTGAAAGCCAAATCTTGCCACTTTTTAATTTATACAAAGTCCATACCACACTACAAAGGAAAAATATATATTTTTTTTATTTTTAAATCTTCCATCTTCAAATGGTCCCAGTTTCATCAAATAAAACCTAAAGATGACATTTCAAGTAGTAATACTGAAAAGGTGGAGGCTGGGCGAAAAGATCCCATGAGGTCCCTGGGGTCAGACTGCCCTAGCAACATTTTTTGGGATCAGGCCAAAGCCCACCTCTCTCTTTCCAAGGTTATACTACATGTGCAGCCCACTCCAATTTGAGGTCAGGCCTGCCACTCTTTCTTAGGATCAGGCAACAAGGGCCAGACGCACAGCTGTTATGACTAGGACCAGTATCTTTATTTCTAGACATAGCTACTCAAACCTTCAACAGTTCAGGAAAGCAGAAAAAGAAGCTTTAGACAACAGCTGGGCTTTTCTCAAAAAATCAGCCCAAAATCTTTATATCTAGGGACTTGTAGCACATATAAAGAATTCAGATAGTCTGAAAATGCCACACAACAACTATAAATCACATATTTTAGATGGAGAGATAAACTTGAGGCTAAAGTTATCATAAGAATACCAAAACCAAACAAGATAGAGGGAAGAAGTAAGGTAGCATTAGAGAAACAATTCCTGAAGCTCCAGGAGAATATGATTTGCAGGGGTGGACAGGTGGTCATGACAGTTTCTCTGCAGACACCTGCGGATGGTGAAATGGAACTCTTCCTGCAGTGGGCCTGTAGGCAAAGCCCTCATGGTGCACAACTTTAAGGTGTGGTCCAGTGGAGAAGAAAATTTGTACCCTTCTGATTTCTCTAGCCAGCCCTGCCAAACCCTGAGTATCTAGATCTTTCTGTCAATATATCAGTGAAAGCACAGAAAATATGTGCTCCCCTTCCCCACTTCCCATATGGTGCCACAAGCCAGAGAAGAGGGAAGCCCTGTGGGGACTTGGATCTTTTGCAACCCAAGAGCTTGCCCGTGATTTATTTTCCTCCTCTTCTTTGACCAGCACCAGCACATGGGTGGGACACACCAGGTAGAGACTTCTTTCACACCCAAGCAAAGCAATCATAACTATCCCTAGAGCCATGAGAAAACTTCCTGAGCTCCTCAAATCACACTGATCCCCTTCTACCCTTTAGCTCTCTGAATCTCCCTACTAACTAATATCTGAAAAAAAAGTTAAAGGATTTGAGTTTTCCAACAGATGAAAGCATCAGAGTGGGAGAGGAGAATTGAGGAATTGGGAGTTTTAGGAGAGAGAAGAGGAAAAGAAAAAAGAAAACTGGATGGTTGTTTCTTGATTTGAGTCCATAGACTACTAGGTCACAAGGATAATATCGGTTATCGCCTCAATGACCACTGAGTCTTGTGACTGAGGCTGTGTTTCTGACACACAGTCAGCTTGTAGCATCTGGCTGACTGAGCTTACCACCTTTGATTTTGAGAGTGAGGTAAGTAAACAGGAAAAGGGGAGAGGGATTAAAAGAGCAGTTTAGAAGATCTCCTTTTATCTAATCTGTTTATAATCCAAAAATGTGCATGATTTTAGGGAGATTGCTTTCTCAACTATCACCCCAAGGCTGGTTCTTTCTGTGTTGTCTCAGGACTAGATTTCCCATGCTAGCTCCATGACAGATTTTGCTGGAGACACATTATGAGTCTATCCTTATTTGTGCTTGCCTAGTGAGCAAATTTTCCTTCCACCAGGTGAAAAAATGGGTATGTTGATCTGAGAGAATATCTAATGAGGCTACTACTCATGGAGTACTACCACTCCTTTCCATGTCTTTTTTCCATTTCTGGTTAGAAGGAACCAGTGCCTCTTGTCTTCATTTACACAAACACTCATTTTTCTAGGGACTTGGGAGCCTCTATCTGCTCAGGAAGAAAAAAAAAAAAAAACCCTAGTGTAGAAATGTGCAGAGAGGGATAGAAAAGAAAAAAATAAGCTATCCTTCAGAATACAAGGAGTTGGGGGAGGCGGGTGGGGAACCATTAGCTAGATTTACTGGAGTCATGGTCCCAACATCTCTTTTACTTCCTGTCACTGGTTTGTCAAGAGAAATGTCACCAGACAGGGTTCAAGGAAGTTTCCAAAGTAGAGATAAGGAACCTAAATCTTTTTTTTTTAGTTCATAATATTTAAAACTTTGAAATTTTCATCTCAAAAATCTAGATTTCTACTTTGTCCTGAAAAAAATCTGAAAACTAAACTGTACTGAATCTATAACACCAGTCAGCCATAATTGCCACACAACTGGCCTACGCACAGAATAAGTTTGCAGGTTTGATAAAATTTTCAGGATGTGTCAGTAAGAGGCCTAAAAGGTTTCATTAGGCAGAAATTAAAAAGTTCACTCAAAGAAATAGAGGGTGGGCCCTCAAGAGGGAGGTATGTTGTTTCTGGAATTGGAAACATTTATGCTATTCTTGAAGAGGGTGGCAACCCCATGAAAAATGGCTTAGCCCCAACAAGGATATGGCCCATTCTACATTTGTATACCCAATGTTTTTGTTTATTTGTTTGTTCTTGATGTAGATAACTTAAGCTTTCACAACCTATTTCCTTATCTTAGGATCAGATACCGCTCTTTACCTTCTTTAATTTAACCCAATTTATGGATTTAGCATATTCATGAGAGATTTTGAGTGTGATGAGTCTGTAAGGAAAGAAGACTAAATTAACCAAAGGAATGTTGATATGATCACCACAGATAACTTTGACTGGGTCCCAGATATCCTGCTTTAGCTGGGCAATTTATCCATTAGGCCTATGCAATTTGTTCACTGAGCACATAATCAATAAAATTTCTAAATACAAACTTTGCTGCTTATGGTGTAATCTCCAGGCCAGTAGATTGGTCTGGCCTGGAAACTTACCTGAAAGAGTTCTTCAGCACTACCTCCAAGCCACTATACCAAATTCATTGAGAACAGGGAGCAAGAATCTGAACAATTTCTCCAGGTAATCACAGTGCAATCTAAATTTTGAAAACTAAGTCCTTAGAATCATTTCAAGCTCTTAGTGACCCCCCAGCTATCTGATCTTCCAAACATGGCTGAATCTCCAGTAAGAGCTGCAGGGGAGCCTTATCTCAAGATAAATGTTATGTATACCTTCATGCTGTTTCCCTCTCTGATACTTTCGTTTTTGTTTTTGTTTTTGTTTTTCTTTTTTGGTACCGGGGATCGAACTCATGACCTTGCACTTGCCAGGCAGGCGCTTAAGCCACTGAGCTAAATCCCCGGCCCTCTATTTTCAAACCTGCTTCACACTCTGGCCCCATACCCACTCCCCTCCCCAACATGAAGGAAATTCCTCAGCAGCATCATATGCCCAATTCTATGCTAGTTTTCATTTCCGTCTTGCCAATTACACAGAATCTTCTTTCCTTATCTGGTGTTTTCCACCAAATCCCCTTCGATGTCTTCCAGAAAGTCACTCCATTTTGACTTCTTTCTATAGTAGTTTTATTCAGCTGAGCCTATATATGTGTTCATAAAATTTGCAAAATAAGAATATAGGAAATTGAAATAATGTAACTAATGATGTTTGCCTAATTTGAGTATACGTATATATGTTTCATCCTAGGCTATAACTTTAACAAAAAAACTCCTGTTTATCCTTGACAGAGTGCTTACTTCCTATCTCCACTGCCTCACATCTCTCTCATTCTTCAGTCCATTGTAATTTGGCCTTTTCTCCTACTATTATTCTGAAGAGATTTGACAAAGATCACCAATGACTCCCAAGATATCCAATACAATGGAAACAATAGACACTATTCAATCCTTATCTAACAGGGCCTCTCTTTGAACTGTATACTGTTAACCAGTCTCTCTTCTGTTAAATTCCTCTGACTTGTATGCCTGCTCCCTCCTATTTCACCAGCTCTTCTAAATCTTCTTCTTCTCATCAGTAAATCAGGGTTTAAAAACTGGAAGCCTACATGTAATTTGAATTTTACTTGATTATACAAACCGACAAAAGTTTTTAAATTAATTTATGATATTTAGAACTTAGAAAATGTTACCCCCTCCCATATCTAGATCTCTACTTTCCATTGAAAAAATCCAAAAACCAGACCTTGTTAGTCCTATGCCATCACACGACACAATGGCCAGGAGCAGAGAAGACAGTAGCTGTCTTTTAGATGAGTTAAGCTCTCCCTACTTAACTGCATGTATCATTCTTGCATTGTCCTTCAGCTGGTTTGCTTCATTCACCCATATTACCTGAGTGCCCTGTGTAAGCAGTGTTTCATTCTTCCTTCCTTACTCATCAATCTAGTTTCCTGTATATTTCTCAATATTCCAATATTAGCAAAATTTTAACTGCAATTCATGTCTAGTGAACGGGATCACTATGAGTAAATCTGATATTTGAAGGAGCTTCAGATCACACTGCTCCTTTTCTAACCAGGAAACTACACCTCTACAACAGATCCACAGAACCTACTACCCCTGCTGAGGAGATGTCTCCCACTTTATCTCCTAACAGAGTTCTTCTAAATCAAAGTTTCTGAGAAATATATGTGATGCTGGAACTAAGTTCCCATGAGGAAAACTGAAAAGTGTAGAGTTTAAATTCTAAATTAACAAGACGCAGTTCAGCATAGAGAAGTATAAGATTACATACTATAAGAAGTATAAGATTACACAGATTTTTTAACAACCACAATGGTAGGTAGATTCGACTACATGATCCAAATGAAAGGTATGTATATTTGTTAACTAATATATATATATTAACTAATATATATAATATATATTTTATATATTATATATTATTATAAGGTATGTATATTTTTACTAATATATATATTTTAACTAATATATATGTAATATATATATATTAGTTAAAAATAGAACTGCAAGTGGTTGTAGCCAAAGGAAAAGTAGAGAATTCATCAATACCAGCAAAGATCAAGAGCATTTTCTCAGAAGTGCTCAACAACTGGGAAGCAGCTATTCAAAACTTACTCCAAATAAAATGCTCCTTTAAAGTCTGCATTATTTCAGCGAAATTCAGAGGTACATGAGGGCAAGCAGAAAATGGAACAGAGAACAGTGACAGCAGGAAAAAAGAAAGAAGCAACTTCCCAAATAACAAGAGTGATAAGATTTGGCAGACTGTCCGGCAAATGAAAGTGTTCTGAATTCCAACCTCTGGTAAATCAGTGGGAGACCTGGTATTTACAAATGCGTCACCACAGAGGCTGAAGGTAACCTCCAGCAAAGGCTAGTGGAAAACTATGAATCTCTGACAATGGTAAACGCCCTTTTATGAGTCAGATGTCTAGTGCTGATGACATGTGTCAGAAATCTAGGTGATAAAATAAGGACCAGATTACGATAAACATGTCCCTTCACCAATATCTAGAGACGGAGGAAATGAAGACAGAATAGTATACTGCTGTAAGGGCTGTTTGTTTATCTGTTCAAAATTCTCCAGAAGTGCTTCATACAGTATTCTGTGAGTCAAAATTTCATTTAAAAAAATCCATCGGTCCTAATATTTTATGATAGCCGTTTGGGGAGCTATTGGAATTTTTTTCAAAAAATGTAAGTCAGTATTAATTGAATGAAAGTGCCAGTACTACAGAGGAAAATATGAACAAATTTATATTGACATATCAATATATAAAATTAAAAATTATCAGAGAAAGATTTCACTTATAAAATTTGCTCATATGTCCAAAATAGAAAGACTGAAAGATTAGGTGCTAAGAAAGGGGAAAAGTGGTGAGTAATTTTTG
Organism: Dolichotis patagonum; assembly: GCA_004027295.1. Taxonomy (NCBI): domain Eukaryota; kingdom Metazoa; phylum Chordata; class Mammalia; order Rodentia; family Caviidae; genus Dolichotis; species Dolichotis patagonum. The sequence continues at coordinate 20,161 of PVJX010013843.1, forward strand.
AATCTTTTTAGGATGATGATTATGTTCTAAAACTAATGATGGTATTATATCTAACTCAGAATACATAGCATTAAATTATTCAGTTTAAATGGATGAAATCTATGGTATGTTATCTCTATCTCAGTAAATTTGTTATTTTAAAGAATTATCCAGATAGTTTTAAGTGAAAGAATTTTAGTTTCACTTCATTTTAGATTTTTATTTTAGCTTTACAAAAACAAATTTGTTTTTTTATTTGTTTGTTTTTTGGGGTTTTTTTGGGGGGGGGTTGTTTTTTGTACCAGGGATCAAACTCACGACCTCACGCTAGCCAGGCAGGTGCTTAAGCCACTGAGCTAAACCCCTGGCTAAAAACAAATTTGTAAAAGACACATAATATTTGCATTGTAACACATTCTAACTGTATCTATATTTACTGTAGATTCTTTTATTTTTATATTTTGTGGTACTGGGGCCTGAACACAGGGCCTCCCACATGCTAAGCAAGTGCTCTACTGAGCTACCGTCCCAGACTTTAAATATCTCTAATACCTTAAATACTTAATTATAGTAAACATAAACTAAGTACTGAAATCATAGCTCTAGAGAAATTAGTCATTTTCGCTTTACTAGAAAACATTTGAATTAAAAATATACCATTTTTTATTCCATCTTTATTAACTGAAAAACAATCAGAAATCTAAAGAAAAAGGCTTAGTTTACCAATATACACTTCTATCTGCATCACTGAGAAGCTCACAAACTAAGAAAATAGTAAATTGCCCATTCTTATCATACGCTACTTTTGCGCAAAAGTCTTGGTAAGATTACAAAAACCACTAATTCACACGAAAATTTTACAGTAAGGAAAATAATTTGAATCCTATCAACAGCGTTGAAGCAATTAATTATGTTAGCAAATATTTTTATTGATGTGCTTCTAATTTCCATTATCGTAAAACAAGTTTTTCCTTTTGAGTATAAAGTAATGCTGGAAAATAGAATGATTACTATGAAACAGTTGACTCCATAGCAATATTTTCGTTTACTTGTTATACTTGTTCTCAGAAATGAAAAGTTTGCAACTTTTTTTTTTTGCAAATGTATTTATACACACTCTTTCTGGTAGGAATCAAATTACTTCTTTAAGAAAAATTTTCACACCTAAAGTAAATATGTGTTATTTTCCAGTTAGAGACCATCTGAGTGTTAATTTTCTTTAACTAATTTAATGATTTATACAAATTACAATTTGAAATCATAGCATTCCATGTCAGAATATTGAAGGAGAAAAGAGTTAACTGTATCATTTCTCCTTATCAGGATCTTTTACAATGTTCTCCAATCTTACGCTGGTTCCTATTCCTTAAAATTGGAAGTGGTCTTTCTTTTTTTCAGATTGTAATTCGTTAGTTTAATTTCTCTAGAGGAAAAAATACTTGAAAATTTATGCAAACACTTTGTTGTCAATTTAGAATATTAATCACATATCTCAAAATATGATATGCAACAAAGTACAGCAACGATGCACATGAATATACAATGAGCAAATATCTGAAGATAAGCTTTCCTAAATTCCTACCTCAATTAACATAGAGCTGTCATAAGCAGCAAAACCACCTTGGGATTTAGGCAGAGCAGGGTTGCTAATAACGTACCTGACATGGAACCAGAGGCATATTGCTCCACCTTGATATTTGCCCAGATGATTTTAATACACATGGTATTGAGCATGTTGATTACCATTTTTGTACTCCCATTCTCCATCTTCCTCTCTCTTGTTCTGTTTCTTGGATGCAGCATCTCTCATACCTTCAAGGATACTGGTTTCTATCCAGATTTAGCCAGGCAATGAAAAGAGAGTAGATTTATGAGAAAGAATGAATGAGGGTTAGTTATTCCTTCCTTCATTGACATTTCATCATCACCTCTGTAAGAGCTGCTTTTCTCTGTGACTGTGCAAGGTAAACTAAGCAGTCCCACCTACATTTTGCCAGCTTTCTTGAATTCCAGAAACATTGTCCTGAGCCTCCTTCCATTCCCTGCCCATATCTCTTTAGCCCATGAATGAGTTCATTTGAGCCATGTCTGACTTTCTATTCAAACCTGATTTTTATTTCATCAATATTGGTTTGTTGGTTTGTTTGTGGTGCTGGGGATTGACCATAGGACTTTGCACATGGTAGACAAGTGTTCAACCATCTGAACTACATCTTCAGTCCTAGTTGATGAATTATTAACTTACTTACGAGAAAAGGAGACAGAAAACACTTCTCTATTTTAAAGAGAAACAATAAAAATGATACAAAATTTCTTAATATGACAGGAAATTTAAAATGGCTAATATACTTTATATTGTTATCTTCAAAGTAGTTGCTCACATTACAAGACATAGGCAAATAAAATTAATCAGGCAATATAAGCACAAACTGTTCTCTTCAATGAACTAAAAGAAATTAGTAGGATAACTATTTTAGCTATCTCACATATATATACATTCTTCTCTCTTCCTTCTTTTCTACTTCCCCCCATCCCGTTTATTCTTTCCTTTTGAGCAAAATTTTTCCATTTCACAATATCTATTAGAAATTTTATATCTTATTTACTTTTTCAGTTTCTTACTCTAGGAAGACAATACAATGTTTAAACATGCAAGACTGATTTATTTCACTTATGAGTGTGGTCTCATGTTGCATAGTTTATCCTCTTTTAATGGCTGAGTAGCTCTCCATTGCACAAAAATATCACATCTTTTTATCCATTCTTTGGTTTATGGGTATTTGAGTTGTTTCCAGGATTTAGCTATTACACATTGTGCTGCCATAAACATGAGTATGTATATACCGCAGTGGTATGATGTTTTAATTTTTCTGGGAAAATGCCCAGAGGGAGAATAACTGGATCTAATGGGATCTCTACTGTAATTCCATTTTTGAGGAATCTCCAGACAGATTTCCACATTGGTTGTACCACTCTACACTCCCACCAACAGCCAGCATTTGTTATTGGTTGATTTATTAAGGATAGCCATTCTTTCCAGAGTGAGATGGAATCTCAGTGTTGTTTTAATTTGCATATCTCGAATGACCAATGATGTTGATGTTTTCATATATTTATTTGCCATTCATGTTTCATCTAAGAAGTGTGTATTCATCTCAGATGCCTGGTTTTGGATTGAGGGGCTGATTTTTTTTTTATTCTTTATATGTTCTAGATATGTCATTTGTTGAAAGAGAGTTAACTAAAATTTTTCACAATCTATACAATTTATTTTCACTCCTTTGGTGATTTCTTTTGGTGTGCAAAAGGTTTTTAATAAAATGAAATGCCAGTTGTTGATTCTTTGAAGTACTTCCCATGTAGTTTGGTTTTTGTTTATGAACTCTCTACCTACCCCTATGTCAAGATTTCTACCTGCCTACCCCATGTCTTTAAGATTGCTATCTACTTTCTCTTCCTCAGATTTAGTGATTCTGTTTTAATATTTAGATCTTTGATCTATTTTGACTTTAGTTTAGTTCATGGTGATAGGCATGGCTGTAGTCTTAGACTTTGACATATGGAAAGCCAGTTTTTCCAACACCGTTTGTTAAAGACGCTTTCTTCCAATGCACATGTTTGGCATCTTTGTCAAAGACAAGGTGGCTGAGTGTGTTTGTGGTTATACCTATATTTTCTAACCTGTTCCACTGATCCTCAGATCTGTTTTGTTTGTTTGTTTGTTTTTGCCAGTACCATGATGATTTTATCATAGTAACTTTGTCGTATAATTTTAAATCAGGGATTGTGATGCCTTCTACTTTACCTTAGTTGCCCAGGAATTTTTTTGCTATTCTAGGACTCTTCTGCTTCCAAAGAAATTTTAGAAATGTTTTCTCTAGATCTGTGAGGTATGCTAATGATATTTTGACCAAGATTGCATTAAATCTGTGTAACAGTTTTGGGATTATGGCCATTTTCATAATATTAGTTCTTCCTGTCCATGAGCAAGAAATACCTTTCCATTTTCTGATATACTCTTCAATATCTTTTTCAGAGTACTGTAATTTTTAATGCATAGAAATTTTACTTCCTTTGTCACATTAAATCATACATCTTTTTTTCTTTTTTCTTTTTTTTTGAGATGGGGGTGCTACTGTGAAAGGTGTTGTTTCCCTACTTTTTCTCTCAGTGAGTTTGCAGTTTATGTACAGAAGTACATTGATTGTTGCATGCTGACTTTGTATTCAGCTTTGGTTAATAATTTAAGAAGTCTTTTGGTGGAGTTTTTGGGGTCTTCTGTATAGAGTATCATGTCATCTGCAAATAATGATAATTTAACTTCTCCCTCTCCTACCCTTATCCCTTTTATTTTTCTCTCTTATCTAATCGCTCTGGCTAATGTTTCCAGAACTATATTGAATATGAGCGGTGATAGTGATATCCTTGTCTCGTTCCTGACTTTAGGTTGAAAATTTTTAGTTTTTGCCCATTTAGTATGATGTTGGCTGTTGGTTTGTCATAGATGGCTTTTATCAGATTGAGGTAAAGACCATCTATTCCAATTTTCTCTAGAGTTTTTATCATGAACAAGTGTTGGATTTTATCAAAAGCTTTTTCTGCATCTATTGAGATATTCATGTAATTTTTGTCTTTGGCTCTGTTGATATGGTGTATTACATTTACTGATTTCTATATGTTAACTCATCTCTGCATTTCTGGGATGAATCCTACTTGCTCATGATATACAATCTTCCTGATGAGTTGCTGCATTCTGTTTGATAGTATTTTATTGAGGATTCTTGCCTCTGTGTCCATTAGGAAAACTGGCCTACAGTTCTCTGTTTTGGTTGGGTCTTTCTCTGGTTTTGGTATCAGGGTAATACTTTCCTACAGGAATGTTACAGAGAATTGCTTCCCTTTCTGTTTCATTAAAGAGTTTGAGAATTATTGGCATTAGAACTCTAAATTTCTTGTCGAATTCAGCCATGAATCTACCAGTGCTTTTTGTTGTGGGTAAGTTTTTAATTTTGTGTTCATTATCATTAACTGATACTGTTTTATTCAGAATTGTTATACCTTCTTGATTCAGCTTTGATAATTCATACACTTCTAATGATTCTGGTCATTTCTTCTGTTTTCTATCCTATACAAGTAAAGATTTTTGAAGTAGGTATTAATGATCTTCTGAATTTCCATAGGGTCTGTAGTGATTTCATACTTCTCATTTCATATTGCATAAATTGAATTTGAGTTTTTTCTTTTCTTTTTTAAATAAGGCTGGCTAGGGGTTTATTGATTTTATTTATTCTTTCAAAGAACCAACTCTTTGATTCATTAATTTTTTGTGTTGCTTTCTTAGTCTCAATTGTGCTAATTTCTGCTATGATCTTTATAATTTCCATCCAAGTAAGGGCTTTGTGTTTGACTTGCTCTTTTCTTTTTTCTAGAAATTTGAGGTGCAGCATTATGTTGTTTATTTGTGTTTGTTCTATTTTCCTAATGTGAGCGTTTATCTCTGTAAATTTCTCTCTTAAGACTGCTTTCATTACATCCCATAAGTTATAGTAAATTGTATTTGCATTTTCATTTGATTATAGATATTGTTTAATTTCTTCTTTAATTTCATCTCTGACTTATTGGTTGTTCAGGATGGTGTTATTTAATTTCTGTGTTTATAGAGTTTTTGTGGTTTCTTTTGTCATTAATTTCCAATTTCATTGCACTGTGGTCAGATAATATGAATGAAATAGTTTCAATTCCTTTGTATTTATCTGTGCATGTTCAATGGGCTAGTATCTGGTCTATTTTAGAAAATGTCTCATGCAGCTGAGAAGAATGTTTATTCTTATTTTGTTGGGTGAAACACTCTATAAACATGTGCTGAGTTCATTTTTTCCCAGGTTTGGTTTGGTTCTGTTATTTCTTTGCCGATTTTTCTGTCTAGTTGATATACCTCTTTGTGACAATGGAGTATTAAGGTCTCCTGTTACAATCATGTTATTGTTGATCTGATTTTTCCTGTTTATCAATATTTATCTCATATAGTTGGTTGCACCCTTAGTTGGTGCAATTGTTATCTCTACCCCTTGAATTTTTCTCCTAACAAGTATGTAGTGGCCTTCCATATCTCTTTTGATCATTTTTTGTTTGAAGTTCACATCTTTGTAAACAGAATAGCTAACCCTGCTTTATCTGTGTTCCTGTTATGTGAGTATTGTTTTCTATCTTTTGACTTTCCCTCTGAGTTTTTTAGTTAAACATACTTCCTATATACATCATATTGTTGGATTTTGTCTCTTGATTCATTCTGCCAATCTGTTTCTTTTCATTGGTGAATTGAGTTCATTTATAACAATGATTATAAGTGATATGTATTGGTTTTTATTTGTCATGTTATTTTCCTGCTATTGTTTCCCTACTTTTTCCTTCTGCTTAATTGCTTGCCCTGCTTGGTGATTTCTTTCTGTTGTTGTTCTTGCAATTGTGGTCATTTTTATCTCTGTCTAGAATATCTTTCTGGACAGAACATCTGTCTAGATCAAGTGCAATCTAGAATAGCATCAAGTGCAATCTAGAAACTCACAAACTGTGGTAACTATTGATTTTGTACTTTGAACCATAGAAGCAAAGTCTACAGTTATATAACAGAATCAATCATAAATTTGGAGTTTGGTTGCAAAGTGTTTCCCTTTGGCAGATTGGTTTTAACCCATGGTGGGGAAATTTAGAAAGGACAGTGTATGAAACAAAGATAGGCAAATAAGTAGAAACAAGACTGAAGACAAAGCATTATCACTCAAGTTTTGGGAAACTAGAAAATGAGGTAGAAAAGAAACAATGAAGGAATAGTCAAGGAATCATCTGAATTTGGTCTCTGTATTTGGAGAATGGGATTAGCTTTCTGTGGCTGGAGTTTTCTGTGGTTAGAGTTCTCCCTAGCCATTTAGGAAAGAGAGGAAAAATAAAGAAAAAAAAGGAAGAAGGTCAAAAATAGGAAAAGAAGAGAGAAAGAAAAAATTTGAGGGAAAAGGGCCAGTTACAGAGTCCTGGATTCTTCCCACACTGGTTCCTGACCCAGAGGTATAGTGGGAAGGGCCAGATACCCAGCCGTTCTGGATTCCTCTGCTGAGGCCAGTTGCCAAGTTCTGGATTGTGTGTTGCATGGAATACTTCCTATCCTCTAGTTCTGCCTCTCCACCATGTGTGCCTTACCAGGGGCCCTGTTGTCTCACTGACATTCCCTAAGGTCTACAAGCTCAACTCAGGCATGCAGACTTAGCCTCTTCTTAAACAGCCACATTGGTCCAGATTGATAGAAGAGTCAGGAAACAGTTTGCGAGACAATAGTTTCTCTACCACAGCCTGACATGGTTGCTTCTTAGTTTGACCTCTCTCATTTCATAGCATTGAAAAACATTGCTTTTGCAGAGTACATCAATATACAAAAAAGTGTAGTATTTTTAAATGGCCAAAATTAATGACTTGAAAAAGAAATTAAGGAAGCAATTTATTTTGCAATTGCTTCAAAAACTAACATAAAAAACTAAGAATAAATTGAACCAAAAAGGTAAAAGAACACTTCAATGAAAATTGTAGTTTTATAAAAGTTGAACATCATTAAAAAATGCAAGGATACTCCATGTGCACATTCAATACAATGTCTTTCAAAATACCAATGGTATTCTTCAAGAAATAATTTTTTAAATCCTAAAATTGCTAAGGAATAACAAAAGACCCTAAATAGCCAAAGTGATTCTAAGTAAACAGAACAAAGCTAGAGGCATCACAGTACTTGGCCCCAAAATGCCATCATGTTAAGTGAATTAACTCAGATTCACAAGCTTAAATATCACATGGTTTCTCTTACATGAAAATCATATGTATGTATGTATGTATGTATGTATGTAAATGTACATTATGAAACAAAAGACAGATAACGGGAAAAAATAAGAAAAAAGAAGTAAAGGTATTATAATCCAGCAGGGACAATGTATCTAAAACAGTACCTTGACTAGTACAATTGTTGTAGACCTTTTGCTTGTTCTTTGACCTATTATTCTGATTTGCAATCTGTATATATGATAATTAACTCCATAAGTTAAAAAAATCTTATAAGATAAATAAATGAATCTGATGCTTAAAAAATGAGTGGGATGGAGTGAAGACAGAAAAAGGAATTTAAATATTATGTACATGTATCAATCCCCTACAATGAATGTAACCAGTACATACTGTGAACGTGTACTCTAAAAGTTTAACAAGGGCTCAATGGCGGCAGTGAAGGTAAAGCAGGACTTCCCCCACCTGGGGGCTACGGCCCCACCGACTACAAGCGGAACTGTGGCGCTGAGCACTGTCGGCCCCAGCACGTTTGCCCTGGGCAGCCGGACCTTGCTCCAGGGCACTGGAGCATGATGAGGTGGAATCGTGAGCGCAGGCGCCCGCAGATCGAGGAACTGGAGGCCCGCATCGCCTTGACGCCGCTGTTCCAGGCTGCGCGGGACTGCAGGGCCCTGCAGGTGCTGCGGGAGAACCTGGAGGAGGAGGCCGTCACCATGAAGGCCGTGCGGGGCTGGAAGGTGGGCGAGTCCACGTCCCACACCGCGCGCTGGGTGACCCCGCGTGTGGGCGATCTGCACCGCCTGCGCCCCGCCAAGAGGTCTTCAGCGCCAGCTTGGGCTTCATGTATTTCTGGTAGAAGGGGAATAAACGCTTGTGCCCGGCCCAAAAAAAAGTTTAAAAAGGAAGAAAAAAAATACTACAAAGCTATATTAACCGAAATAGGTTTGTAGTAGTAATGTAGATACATGGAGATAAACAGAGATGTAATATAGATGACATAGATTTAGATACCGGTAGATACCTCAGTTCACAAATCTAATTCCTTCCATTTAATTCTTTTTTTTTTTTTTTTTGTCACAAGCTGAATGAGAACCAAAGCAAATTCAGTAAGTTCATTGTTGACCTTATGGTATAGGATACTCGGTGCTACTAATATAGATAGATGATATAGATACACATACAGACATAGATCGTATGCATATACATATTCTTCCAAAAAACATATACATCAGGAAAAGGAAAAACTCACCTACATATTTTCATACTCAATTTTGATTAATGTAAGTAACTTTTGGCTTCTGAAATTTTCCGGGGATTGAACTCACAACCACGTGCTTGCAAAGCAGGTGCTTGTGCTGCTGAGCTAAATCCCCAGCCCCATGGCTTCTGGCATTTCAAGAAGTACTCAGAGTGGTGGAATACGTAGACTGGGGAACACTCACACACACTTCGTGGGAATATACATGAATACAACCACTATGACAAACAATATGGACTTAAAGAACTAGGAATAAAACTACTACATGATACACAAGATATACATACATATCCTCAAAAAAATCAATATGTCAAAGAAATTATTTGAACTTGCATGAGTACTGCAGTACTACAATAGCGAAGTGCCCATCACCAAAGGAATGGATAAACAAAATGTGTTGTTGTATACACAATGAGATATTATTCAACCACAGAAACAAATGAAATCCTATCATTGTGACAATGTGAATGAGTCTGAAGGGTGTTCAGTGAAATTAGCCAGGCATAGAAAGGCATGTATATGTGGAATCTTATACACAAGTAGATCTCGTAGAGATCATGCTTAAAAAGAGGGTAGATAGTAGTTACGAGAGGCTGGAAAAGGTGAGGGAGAGAAAGATTGGAAAGAGGATGTTTAGCAGACACAGGGGTGCAGTTACATAGGAGGAATAACTTTTCATGTTCTGAGGTACAGTCAGGTAAGTGGTTGACAGCAATTAATTGTATATTTCAAAAGCCTAGTAGAGAGATGATTTTTAATGTTCCAAACCCAAAGAAATGATAAAATTCCAATTATCTCAATCTGATCAAGATACATATTCATGTATATGACAGTATACCCCATAAATATGTATTATATGTCAATAAAAATTAAAAATATAAAAATAACAAAGCAGTGCTTCTTTGCAGACACTGCTTCTAAATTTTTGGTCCATTCTGATGTGTGTTTGTCTTTGTGTGTGTGTGTGTGTGTGTGTGTGTGTTTGTCTTTTATACCTAATTCAAACAGTACACAAGTTTCTCGGGTCAGAAGTTGGCAGGAAAGACAGACAACTTTCAGTAAAAACCAAAATGGTGTTTCATGAGGTCTCTTCAGTCATTGTAATGTACTCTGACTTGAAGCTAATGTGATCTATTCCACCACTTTCTGTTCAGACTTGTCTCTAAGTCTACAGTACTAACTTTTTTAAAAGCTATTTTCAGTTGTGTTTTTGATCATGGATATGTATGCACTTCATTATTTCCTTACAGAGTTGAAGAGAAAACTCTAGACTCAGAATCTACTCTATTTTAAAATTAACAAGGAAATTTAGAATATTTATATGACAGGGAGTATAGTAATAATGAGATATATAAGATTATAGTCATTGTGTTAATTATCATGAAGGAGATCAGTAAATTCAAATTGCTAAAGCAAATGTTTACTACTTTTGATAAATAAACATATCTTTATATAGCAAATATTTTAACAACAGTTTCTTATAGTGAGCATAATTAAATATGATTTGTGAGTATCAGAGCCTTAAGTTTATAGGTTACATCTTAAAAACAAAAGCAAAACAAAACCCTTATTTTTAAAATCTATGTATCAGGCTGCAGATATATCTCTGCAGCATAAGCACTTGCCTGTCAAGTGCAAGGTTCTGAGTTCGATTCTTGATACCAAAAAATAATAAAAAATAATAAATAAATAAATAAATAAATAAAAGCTATGTATCATAAAAAACTTATTTAACTTCTTAATCAAAACTTACAAGTAATCATAATTGTATTTAAAAGATATAAAAATTATATAAGTTTAGAGTGGAAGAAATCTTCCCCTTTCCTATCCTGGACTGAGAGTTACTAATATTGTTCTTAAAACCACCAAATAAGGGCTGGGGATTTAGTTCAGTGACATAAGTGCCTGCCTAGCAAGCATGAGGTCATGAGTTCAATCCCCAGTACCAAAAAAACAACAACAACAACAACAAAAACCCACCAAACATAAGCACTTCTTTACAAAGAAAAAAGAAAATGCCCTTAATTTGAATAAGGACTACTATTCAAATACTACTGTCATTATGAAATTTAAAAGGAACAAAAAATATGTAATGCTTTCATTCTTTTGATTGGTTTTATACTGTTTTGTTCTTTTTGATTTTATTATGTGTGAAGGTATGGAAAACTATTTCAAAGAAACGAGATATTATTTTAGACACTGTTGATTTCCTGTTGTCTTGTTTTGAAGTCCTGTGTTGCTTGCATTGCTCTGTTCTGATTTGCTTTGTTCTGCTTTGTTTTCTTGTTTTGAGGTCCTGTGTCACACTGGTTTCTTATGATCAGCTTTATTCTTTTTTATTTTGTTTGATTTTATTCTCATAAAAAAAATATAATAGCAGAGGGAGGTACCAACAGGTGATGCCATATGAATTTAAGAAAAGGAACAGATGATGTTTCGCATTCGTATGCATGAGGTGGAATAAGAAGGGGAATGAGATAGTCTATATACACTTACACAGAAAATATACAAGACCATTTCCAATCATAAACATGAAACTCTTGAGTGGTTGAAACAGGAAAGAAAAAAAGACACTATAAAACTGAAAACAAACAATCTGGAAAGATTGAGTAACAATGAAGGAGAGGGAAATGCCAGTCAAAAATGAAAATAAGACAGCAAAATAAAATGAGATCTGGAAACAAGAAATAAGATGAATTTGATAGATGACCAAAATAGAAGGAAACAGAAAGATAGAGTAAGGTAAAAACAAGACATGTTGAACTAAACTACATTTGAAAATACCTAATTGAAAATAAGAGCTACTGACAATAAAAAATTAAACAAGTCATTCAGGAATCTATCTATCTATCTATATAATTTGCTAATTAAAATTTTCAAAATCAGGATATAAGCCTAAATAGATGACCATAATGAACACTTCTACCAGTTCAGGATGAATTTTGTTCTTTTAAATGTATTTATACCACAAGCTAACATTTGGTACATACTGTTTCTACTGTTGATATGGCCCAAAATACACACAAATATTAAAATGTACTAAGGTTGATAATATCATAAAATTCTTATTATATTGTCAACTTGGTTTCTTATAAGGCATATAATAAAATGCTCTGCATTTTAAGATTAAGAACAATTAATTAAGAGTGATGCCAGAAACCTTTGCTGCATTAGGCACTCTGTGTTTAACAACCAACCTTTCACTTGTTTCATCTTTTTGTTTTTTCCCCACTTTTTTTGTTATTTGTTTTTACTTGCATAACAAGGAAATTTTTAAAACATTTATTATTATTGTCTTTCTACAAAGTTATATAAGGGCAAAGAGACAATTTTATCCCACTGAGGATTTTTCAGTTGCATACTGGTGTCTAACAATTAGGTCTCAGTTTTCTCTTGCGAGAAAAATCCCTGAATTGTAACATCTTCTGATTACTGTAGTAAATAAATTTCTCACTACCAATGTGATGTAACAGAAAGCAAAGTTGGGGGAAAAAGTGTGCACCATTCTGTAGTACATGCCTTGAATAGGTAATAAAACACAACCTCATCATCACAGACAATGGTAAAATGTAAAATAATTAGAAAGTAGATTTTAAAATATTATCTTAGTTTTAGTATAATTTACTTAACTTGCATTTGCATAGCTTAAATTTTACTAACAATGTGTTAATTTTTGATAACAAGTTCACAAAACTCCCGAAAACTTAACAATCAGCTCTAATGAGCTGGTGTGAGCCAGCTCCAAAATGTGTGATTGCTTTTATACTCATTGCAGAGGCTGGCATATATCTATACACATCACCTCTTTACTGTTAATCATCTCAAATTTAATATGTCTAAAACCAAATACCTTATTGTTCCAGCCTCAAACTTCTGCTCCAAAAACCTTCTGAACTCCAGTAAACAATAGCTGTATTACTCCCATTGCTCTAGTTGAAAGCCTCGGGCTCATCCTTGACTATTTCTTTCTCTCATACATTCCATCGCATCTCTCCATAAACCCTGTTGGCTCAGCTTACATAACATATCCAGAATTCAGTGACATCTAACCTCTACTGAGACCACTTTGGTTCAAACTACCTGCCACCACTTCTCTACTGAATAATTAAAATAGTCTCTCTGCATCTAATCTATTTCGTAACAGCAGCAGACAGTAAGTTCAAATGAATTGGGCTACATTTCTTTCCTGGCAAAAGTCCTTCATGCATTTCTGTCTTATTTCAAGACCAAAGTCTCCTAAATGACTAGGAAGACTTAGTATTGTCTGGTTCTTGCTACTTCTCTGAACTTTTCTTATTAACAACTTGCTGTGTTCCTTACCTACTCTCTCTCAGTCTTGCTGCCCTTCCTGTTATGCCTTGAATATGCAAAGGAAGGCACCTCCTCAGGACTTTTAACTTTGTTACCTCTGCTATTTGGCATGCTATTTCCGAAAAACACCCACGTCTTCTTTCATTTCTTTTAAGAGTCTGTAAAAATGGCACCTTCATAATGATGCCTTCTATGAGCACCCTAAATAAAAGGCTAATTCCAACAACTCCATTTTCTTTCCCTCCACACTATTTATCATAGTCTTATAAAATGTATTGATACTCACACTTATTTAGTTATTTAATTATTGTCTCCCTCACAGAAAGTGAGCTCTGTGAAAGTGATGATTGTACATTTCCATATTTCTATCTCTTAAAATGATGCATACCACACACTGGATACTAAATAAAATGAATGCATGAAGTCAAGGCAGAGTATTTTGAAAAAGAATTTATCATCCAGGTAGAATAGAACATGTCTGTAATCCTAGCTACTCAGGAGGCTGAGGCAGAAATGTTGCAAATTTGAGGTCATCTTGGAAAATTTAATGAGAATTCATTTCAAATTAAGATTTTATGGGGGTTTAGCTCAGTGTCACAAGCGTCTGCCTGGCGAGTATGAGTTTGATCCTTGTTACAAAAAAAAAAAAAAAAAAAAAGCTTTTACAAGGAACTGGAGTTGTACCTGAAAGAGTACCTGTCTAACATACAGAATATCCTGGTTTTATCCCCTATAATACTGCATTTTTAAAAAAGAAGAAAAAGAATTTATCATATTTTATATGGTTTAACTTTGCTCAATCAAAAAATCTTCCATAGGTATGTTTCCTAGAAAAATGTTTGCAGTATGTAAGCTACTAAGTCTGTCCATAGATTTGTAAATACAGAAACACACCGAACATTGTAACATGTTTGCTAACATATAAATATTTGGTTTTTTTTATGTCTGTGGATGCTTTAATCATAAGTAAAACAGAAACCTATTTAAAAATAATGGATTTGTAGCAGTGTTTTTTGTTCATTACATTTTTTTTCCGTTTGTAGTCCAAAAACAAAATGTTACAAAGTACATAGTTCTTGGACTAGAAAAAAAAAATGTTTTAAACTAGCACAGGAGAACAAGTCCTAAATCAATTGAACTTAATTTTAAAACACACCAATTAAAATTGTACGGGTTGGGGCTGGGGATTTAGCGCAGTGGAATAAGCGCCTGCCTTGTAAGCGCACGTCATGTTCGATCCCCGGTGATAAAAAAAAAAAAAAGTAACAAGAAAATTGTATGTGTTGATATTTATGTTGGCGAGTTATTCATTTAACAAATACTTGGGATAGTAAAAAGAAGGAATCTTCATTTTTGCTTATAGTTTTGGAGTTTCAGTCCATGGCTGGTACACAAGTTGCTTTTGAACCTGTGGCAAGGTGATATATTATGGTGACACTACATGGTAGAGGAAACCGTCACTTTATGACCAGATGCCGAAAGACAGGAAAAGGAAAAGCTTCATATCCCCTTCCAGGGCACACCCTTATTATCAGAAGACTTCTCAGCAGACTCCATCTCTTAAAGATTCCACCATTTCCCAGTAGCACCACATGCTAAGAACCAAATATTTAACACAAAGGCGTTGGTTTTGTGAGGGAAAACAAAATCAATATAACATGGCACTGGTCATGCAAGAATTCTACCCTAATTGAGAAACAGACATAATTCTAATTCTACCATCAGTTCTATTTTGAAAAATATATGAAACATTATAAAGCTATCTAAAAAGGACAGTAATTCTGCCTATAGATAAAAGAGGAAAACTATCATAGGAGAAAGTAGGAATTGGCTGAGCTGGGCTGACTAGCTAGAGGGCACAAACACATTTCAGGCAAAGGAAAAAGTTATGGTTAATATATTAGGGTCAAAGTGGAGAGTGTACTTACAGAATCACAGTAGAAAGACTTTCATGGCTAAAGAATAAGATATGTGGTTGTAGAGAATGGAATAGTATGTTAAGCAAGAAAGATAGGTTGCAGTCCAATTGTTTTGAGTTATGCAGATGAATCTGGTCTTCATTCTATAAAGGGAATGCAGCTATTAGGTTTTAATTGCATCAAGAAATATTTTTGAGCATCTACCAGTACCTAGCAA
This sequence comes from Dolichotis patagonum, assembly GCA_004027295.1. NCBI lineage: Eukaryota > Metazoa > Chordata > Mammalia > Rodentia > Caviidae > Dolichotis > Dolichotis patagonum. The sequence continues at coordinate 35,669 of PVJX010013843.1, forward strand.
TAAGTACTAAATATACAACGGTGGACCAGTGGTTTAACTTAGCAGTATAAGTGCCTGCCTGGCAAGCACAACGTGTGAGTTCAATCCCCAGTGTGTGTGTGTGTGTGTGTATATATATATATATATATATATATATATATATATATATATATATCTCCAAAAGAAGTAAGACATTTATACCCTCAAACTTTGAGCAAAATGATGTCATCAAATCTGTATTTTTTTAAATATAAAAATTGACTAGAAAGAAAATCAATTAATTTCTTAGGTCTAGTAACTCATAAAAAGAAATTATTTTGGCCAGATAAAATGTTTACTATCCCTCTGACCAACAATTCCCTCCAGCAACTTTGGTAGGTAAGAGAGAAACTTCACTTTATGGAGAAGAATGAGGAATATCAGATTGCTGTTTTAAATTGTGTTTTTGTTACTTTCTTCTCACAATACCCAACATTCACAATTTAAAGGAGGAAAGGCTTATTTTGGCTCACAGATTGTAGAGGTTTCAGTCCACCATCAGGTGGCTCCAAGGCAGGGCAGCATGGCAGAGTGGCATAGCAGAGAAGAAACAGTTCATGGTAAGACAATGGGAAACAGAAAGAGAAAAAAGAGAAGCAGGAAGAGATAAACTTTTGCAGGCAAGTCACCCTCCTGTCTGATCAGATTCCATCTCCTAACAGCAAGTCAGTTATAAACTCATCAGTGGACTAATCCAATGATGACTGTCATGCCCCCATGATTCAATCGCTTCCCAAAAGCCCCACCTATGAGTTCATGTGGTCTTGTGGGATATTTCTAGATTTAAGGTATAACAAACTGTGTCTCTTGAAACATCTTAAGTTGAAATCTTAACTCCCAATATCTCAGAATGTGATCTTATTTAGAAGTAGAGTTATGGCAAGTGTAATTAGTTAAACAGAGATGAAGTCATTCAGGATGGAGCTTAAACCAACATAATTTGTGTGCTTATGAAAAAGAAATTTGGGAAATGTGGTATAGCTCAGTGGTAGAACTCTTGCCTAGGGTCCTCAGCAGCAGGAAAGAGTGAGAGACAGAGAGAGGGAGAGAGACAGACAGACACAGACACAGACACAGACACAGACACAGACACAGACACAGACACAGAGACACAGAGACCAAGATTGACACATTTTGGCACAGGGAGAAAAAGCAACATTAAAATAAAGTCGGAGATCAGAAACAAGAAAAGAACACCAAAGACTGTCAACAAACCACCAGAAGGTATACAAGAGGCACAGAACATTCACAGCACTCAGAACAAACTAGCTTTGACCTTGATATTGGACATCTAGTCTCCAAAACTATGAAACAACTTTTAAAAATATTTTTGTAGTGCTGGGAAGCAGTCTGCTACTAAACTTTATTCCCAACTCTAAAATTCCATTTTTTATTTAGTCACTAAGTTTGTGGCACTTTGTTATAGCAGTTCCAGAAACTAATACACAGAGAAAAATTTAAATGTTCTGCATAGAAGACTGAATAGAGAGAACCTTGCTGGCATGATGAAGTCAGAGTGGTGACAGTTAGGATCTGTGAAGCTATAGAAGCTATTCCAGAAGTCAAGAGGAAGCCAACAAGCCAAAAGAACTTGAGGAGGACAGAAACGCCTAATAAGGCCCTTTCAGTAATCTTTACTGTGTGATATGCCATATACTTCTTTCATATACTTGACATATACACTGGCAAGTAACAGTGAATCAAGGTTGCAACATATTCAGTAAACATATTCAGTAAAATCTACAGCATTGTCTCTTTCTTAGATTTAGATCAGAAGTTTGTTAAATGTAGAAAAATACTGAGTCCTGGTTCAAATTGAACATGGAGGCAATGACAAGATTTCTGTTGATCCTGTCATAGCTGAAATTACTCAGCACCACGGCTGAGTTATGGACAATATAATGGAATTCAGAAATAGGACAGATATAATCCCTGTCCTAATAGAGCTTTGAATCTTGATAAAAATAAATAAAACCGAATGTGATAGTAGATACCTGCAATTCCAGCTATTTGTGTTACTGAGGCAAAAAGATCACAAGTTCCAAGCCAGCCTCTGCAATTTAGAGAGACCTGCCTCAAAAAAGTTGGGAATGGGGGTTGGGGATTTAGCTCAGTGGCATAAATGCCTCCCTTGCAAGTGTGTGGTCATGAGTTCGATCCCCAGTACTGATTAAAAAAAAAAAAGTTGAGAAAGGATTTCAGTGATAAGAATACTCCTGGGTTCAATCTCAATAACAATAAAAATAATTCTATTAAAATCAATATTGGGGCCGGGGATTTAGCTCAGTGACTTAAGTGCCTGCCTGGCAAGCACAAGGTTGTGAGTTCGATCCCTGGTACCAAAAAAAAATAAAAATAAAAATAAAAAAAATAAAAAATAAAAAAAATAAGATCAATATTGGTTTGAGTAACTTTACTTATACAAGTAACATGTGTAATGAAAAAATATTATAAAAATATATAACGTAACCTAGACTGGAGAGCCACTGAGGCTCAGGCTTGATGGTTGAGTAGAACTTGTCAAGAAACAGTGAATCAAGGTTGCAATGAACTTTGTCCCAGGTAGACAGGAAAAACTTATACTAATAATCTGGGGGATAAATGAGGTTGGTTTGTTTGAGACATGGCAAGACTTTTGAACTTGAAACTGGGTGAGAGAGAAAGAGAAAGACAATTAAGCTGGAGAGGCAGACAGGGACCAGATCATGCAAAAACATGGAAAACTTAAAATATTGTCTGAACCATAATTGGAAACCATGTAGAGTTAAAAATGAGTAAGTCTGACATCAGATTTTAATTTAAAAATATTCTGTCTTCTGTTTAACATACCAACTGAGGAGAAAAGGAGAGAACATGGCCTGCTGCAGGACCACTGCTGCATCCAGGTAAAGATGTAAGTGATGTATCCTAGGGAGGCATATTCCTTGTGTTGGTATCAGTCACCACTTCTGGGTGTGCTTCTAGTTATTTCTGGAAACTCTGCAACTGCCGTGTGTTCTCACTATGAAAATATTACTCCTGATGTTGGTTATGCTTAAGAAGCTCAAGAAACTTTTCTGTTTTCTTTGTAGAAAGTGGAAACAAGATAAGCACATTAAGGATTGAGATCTTCCTTTTGTAAACTCTCACTCTTCTCATTTGAGATTTCTTGCCTGCAAGGGTCGGTCCAAAACATGCCATCTTTTCTTCTACCTTTCGGTTTCTCCTAACTAAAACACATTGTTTACTAAACCCTGACCTCCTTGACTTTGACAAACAATGTTCAGGGTTCACTCCCCCAGGTTTTTTAATATTATAAAATATAGGTAACATAAAACTTACTATTTTCTCATCTGTTCATGCTGCTACAACAAAATACTAGAAGGTAGGTAATTTATAATAATAAAATTTGCTTCTCACAGTTGAAAAGATTGGAAAGTCCTACAACAAATCACTGGCAGTTTTGGTGTCTGCTAAGGGCCGCTTTCTGCCTCCAAAATGACATCATGTTACTATGTGCTCCACAGGGGACAAATGTGTTGCACATGACAGAAGAGCCAGATAGTAAGAGAGTATAAATGAGTTGGCTTCAGACTTTTTGTAAGGTAGTAACCCATTCATGAGGAGATATCCCTCGTGACTTAATCACTATCCCATAAACCTCATTTCTCAATATGGGTATTGTTTCAACACATGGATTTTGGAGGAATCTCAAACCATAGGTACCCTCTTAACCATTTTTCAATGTACAACTCAGCAGTTCTAAATACAAAAGGTCATCAAAATATGCAGTGGTTGTTTAAATAAAAGTAATAATTTGTTATATTAAAAGTCACATTGCCATTAATCCCCATCAAAATACTCCTCCTTGCTTTGAACCTACTTATTTCATTGATCTTGCCACTTTTTGAAGCAGTTGTGGATGTTCTTTTTCATTAGTGTATTACAAGGTACGATAAAAAAAAAACATGATAAATGCTTCTGCCAAGTGCCAACCAATGGAAAACTAGGCTTGCAAAAACATTACAACGTGCCCCCATCCATCCTATTCACCAGATACCGCACCCTGTGACTTCTGGCTCTTTTCCAGTCAAAATGACTGGAAGAAGGAAATGTTTTTAATTGATTTAAGACAACAAGGCAACTGAAACAGTGCAACTATAGACACTCATGAAAGAGGAATTCTAAACTGCTTCAGAAAATGCCAAAAATGGTGGGATAAGTGGGTTTCAGCTGAGGAGGAAAGTTATGTTGAGAGAGATTGACGGTAATGTGTCTTTTGCTGTAATTAGTTTTTTTTTCCTAATTTAGACATTCACTATATGTTTCCATCACATGCCATGCATTCAAGATGTATTTAATCAAATGTATTTGCAACCATCACTACCACCCATCTCCATAACTCTTTTAATCTTTTACAAACGGATATCTGTATATATTACATAGTAACTCCCCATTCTCTTTTCCTTCTAGCTTCTGGCAACCATCACTTTATTTTTTATAATTTTGATTACTGTTACTATCTCCTATAGGTGATGTTGTACAGTATTTATCCTTTTGTGACTAGTTTATTTCACTTAGCATAATGTCCTCAAATTTTGTCTATATTGCCCATATGTCAGGATGTCATCCCTTTTTAAGGCTAAATATTTCAGTGTGTGTGTGTGTGTGTGTGTTTCTATAGACAAATACACCACATTTGCTTTTTCCATCCACCCATCAGCACTGGTGTTGGACTGCTTCCACATTTTAGCTATTGTGAGTAATGCTACTATGAACATGAATATATACATGTATGCATTCTTGTCCCTTTTAATTCTTTTAGGCACAGGTGTCCAAATTTCTCCACATCTTTGCCAACACTTACTTACTTTTTCTTTATTTCTCTTTCTTTCTTTTCTTTCTTTCTTCCTTTCTTCCTTCCTTCCTTCCATCTGTCCATTGGTTTGTTCTTTCTTTTTTTTTTAATGTCAGGCACCAAAATGGGTATGAGAATATCATCATTCTAGTTTTGATTTTTACTTACCTCATTATTAGTAATATTGACCATCTTTTTACTTGCTTATTGATCTTTTATACAAGGCTGCTTATTTTGCTGTTTCTAAGTTTTATAGGTTGTTTTTACATATTATAGATATTAATCCCCTTTCATGTATGCAACTTTCAAGCATTTTATCTCAATTTTTGGGTTACCTTTTTTACTCTGTCATTATATTTAAATGAATGAATTAATTTCATTTTCAGGAAGTCCAACTTACTATTTTTTCTTTTGTTACCTGAACCCTTAGTATCTTATTTAAGAAAACATGGTTAGATTTGATATAACAAAGTTTTTTCTTCTAAATTTTAAAAATAATTTTAGGTCTTACATTGAAATCTCTCATCCAGTTTGAGTTAGTTTTTATATATAATGTTAGGTAAAGGTCCAACTTTATGCTTTTGCATGTGGATATTCAGTTTTCCCAGAAATATTTGTTGAGAAAAGTCCTTGATTTCCTTCAAATCACTTGACCATACACAGTAGAATTTATTTCGGAGCTCCCATTTTTTTTCTGTTGGTCTATCTCCCTGTCCTTGTACATCTGACATGATTTTAATATTATAGATTTGTAATAATTTTTGAAATCTGGAAGTGGTTTTCTTTTCATCTTTGTTATTCATTTTCGAGATTACTTCACCTATGTAAGATCCTTCAGTATTTCATATGAATTTTATGATAGGTTGTTCTACTTTTGCTTTAAAAAAATTGGGCTTTTGATAGGAACTATATCAAGTTTGTATATCATTTTGAGAAGTGTGGACTTCTTAACAAAATTTAGCTTTCCAATGTATGAACAGACATGTTTGCATTTAGTTATGTCTTCTTTAATTTCTTTTAACAATGTTTTAGGCTTATTTTGTACATCTTGTGCATACTTTCATAATTATTTTATTGTTTTCTCATGTAATTGTAAGCATAATGATTTTATAACTTTTTCTTCAGCTTGTGGATTGGGCACACAAATGTAGCTGATTGGTTTGTTTTGTGCTGACTTGGTATCCTGCTCCTTTACTGAATTCATTTATTAATTCTAACAGGTGTTTGGGGGAAATGTCACTATAGCTTTAGTGAAAAAAATCATTTTACTTCTCCCTTTCCAATCTACATACCTTGCCTAATTATTTGGCTAGAACATCAATATTGAACAGAAGTGAAAATGGGTATGCTTGCCTTGCTCTTGATCTTAAGGGAAAAGCTTTCAGTTTCTACCTATTGAGTATGATGTTTGTTGTGGATTTTCATATATAGCTTTATTGTGTTGAAATAATGTCTTTCTCTTCCCGATTTGTTGTGTGTTCTTCTATTCCTAATTTATTCTGTGGTTCCAAGGTTTTTTTAATCAGGAGATTTTCAATTAAAGATTCAATTTCCTTAATTTTCTTTCTTTACTTACCCAGTTACTTTTAAGTCTCTATTCCAATATTTTATTTATTTGTGATTTAGACATGGTAGAAATCATATTGTTAGGAAATGGTCCATTTCATCTAGATTATCCAATTTGTTCAATGTTGTCATATAATTATTCTCTTATAGTCCTCTTTATTTCTGTAGAATCAATAGTAATGCCACCATTTTCATTTCTGATGTTAGCAGTTTAAAGCTTTTTTCTTTACATCTAGCTAAAGATTTGTCAGTTTTATTGGTCTTTTCAAAGAACCATTTGGTTTCACAGATTTTCCTCTACTTAGTTTCTATTCTCTATTATCTTCAGTTTTAATCTTTATTATTTTCTTCTCTCTGCTAGCAGTGAACTAGTTGTTTCTTCTAGTTCTTTACATTCCAAAATTAAGCTGTTGATTTGAAATCTTAATTTTTAATGTAAGCTATCATGGCTCTAAATTTCCCCTTAGCACTGCTTTTCACTGCATCCCAAGAATTTTATTATAGTTTCATTTTTATTTGTATCTGAATAATCTAATTTCCCTTGTGTTATCATTGGTTGTTTAACATTTTGAATTTTCTGGCTTAGTTCCAGTTGATTTAAAATAACTACCTTTTATAAAAAATACTTTATGTATTATCTTTCATTTTAAATTTGAGACTTAAGTTGTGGTCTAATATGTGGTCTATCTACAAAAGAAAGAATATGAATGTTCTGTATATGTCTGCTGTATCCAGTTGGTTGAGTCTTCTTCTTTCACTCCTTTTTTTCTCCTTTTCTTATCTTGATTATAATGTATGTGATTATGCACATTTTTGAGTTCATGTTAATTGGAGTTCACTGAGTTTTTGGATGTTTATATTCATTTGTTTCATTAAAATTTGGCAAATTTTCAGCTCCTTGAAATTCTCTCTCTCTCTTTTAATTCTCATAATGCATTTCTTGGTCTAGTCAATGATATTCCACAAGTCTAGGGCTTTGTTCACTTTTCTTCAGAGTTAGTGATTTACATTATTTAAATTCACTGATTCTTTCTTCAGTCTACCCAACTTTGCCTTTGAATCTCTCCAGTGTACTGTTCATTTCCATTGTTGTGTTTTTCAGCTCCAGAATTCCTTTTTGATTTCTAATTAGGTTTTCTGTCTTTATTGATATTTATATTTTGTTTACACATTGCTTTCTTGACTTTCTCCACATCTTCCTTTAGTTTCTTAAGCATTTTTGAGTAGTTTTTAAATCTTTGTCTAGTAGATCTTTTGTCAACTTTTTTCCATAGATTATTTCTGTTGACTTTTTCTTTCAATGGATTATACTTTCTTTCTTTTTTTTGGTACTGGGGATGGAATTTATGACTGAGCACTTGCAAGACAGGCGCTTAAGCCACTGAGCTAAATCCCCAGCCGGGATTATACCTTCTTGTTTCTTTGTATGTCTTATGGTTTTATTTTTTAATTAAAATGGTATTTAAATCTAATAACTTTGGAAGCAGATTTTTCCCTCTATAATGGCTGATACATTGTGTTGATTTGAGAAGTTTAGAAACTTAACGAAGTGACTCAGCAGTTCCACATCCTAGGGAGTAGAAGACATGCCCTAGGTCAACTGTTTACACCCTAGGATATTGTAATGATTGATTCATTGTGTCAATTTGAGAAGTTTAACTAAGCAACTCAGCAGGAGACCAGGCTCCTCACTTAGTAAACATCCTCAGCCTCTTCAAGAGGAGGGCATAGAAATGGTGTGAGTGCTACACCACGCTAGGGTGGGTAGCCTGCTTACAATATAAAGGAGGAAAAGAGGCTTATTCTCCCCCTTTTTGCTCTTGTTGCTTCTACCACCTTCTGTTGTCTTGAACTGTTGCCATTCACCATGTCACTCTGCCCTGGAGCCAGCTGATTACAGACTGAAACTTCCATAAACTGAAAGCTAAATAAACTTTTCCTTCCTTAACTTTGAGCATCTTGTATTTTGTCTCAGCAAAAAGAGAAAAGTAACTAAGACACCCTCTTCTTAAAGGTTTGCTTCTTTTGTTGTTATTATTGTATTTGCTTATTGCTTTCATGTTGGTTGCATTTATTGCTATATTCTATCTCTGTAGCAAAAATCAGCTTAAGGCACAAACTGAAAGTCTTCTCAGGTTTTCTCTGAGAACATGCATGGTCACTTTCTAATCTTCTTCACATATGTAGTTGCTTTTGAATGTTGTAATCTTTAATGTAGGGCTTCCAAAAATGAAAAAAGGGAAAACTTTAGCTTCCTGGTACCTCCTAATCATTCTTCCTTCTTATCACTTATTTTTTATTATACACATACTGATATTCTTTTCAGTTAGCTTCTTTATTTTTCAAAGTTTAATTTTAGCTGAGTCACAATTTAAAAAAGAAAAGAAAACAACAACCTTCAGCTGGCATGATGTCATACACTTTTAGTCACACCATTATGGAACTGAAGAAGAAGAGTCACAATTTCAATCCACCCTGGGCAACTTAGTGACTTATCAACTCTTGTCTCAAGGGCTAGGGACATAGTTCAGTATAAAGCTCTCTGGGACTAGTCTCTAATATTACCAAAAAAAGAAGAGGAAAAATAATAGAAATAGGAAAAAAAAAACAAGAAGGAAGAGGCAAATAAATAGAAGAATAGAAATAGAAGAAAAAAGAGGAGGAGGAGGATGAAGAATGAGAGGGGCAGGAGGAATAGAGGAAGAGAAGGGAAGGAGGGAGAGGAAGTGGAGGGGAAGGAGATGAAAAAGTAAAGAGAAAGAAACTTCAAACCAATGAACCTGGGCAAATAAGGAAGAATTCTATTTTTAAAATTCTAAACAATAAATTTATTCAGGTTTCCCTTATCTATGCTAATTTGCAATATACTTCAGATTCATACAAAGGGCATATCTTCAGTGTTTTATCTAGACTATGAATGTTTATAAAATTTGCAATGCTTTTACCAGAATCTTGTTATCTATTCACTACATGGGCATCATATACTCCTTCAACCTCATAATTCAGGTTTGGTTTGGGTTTTGGTTTAGTTTGGTTTGGTTTGCTTCTTTTTTTTTTTTTTTTTTTTTGTTTTGTTTTGCTTTGCTTCATTTTACAGAATTGGGGATCGAATCCAGAGCCTTTGCCCAGAGTCACACCACCAGCCCTTGCTTTGCTTATTCATTTTTCATTTTTCATTTTTTGAGACCCATTTTCACTAAAGTCATTAAGTTGCCCAACCTATGCTTAAACTTTTTTATCTTCCAGCTTCAGCTCCCCAGCAGGGTTTATAGGCCTACACCACCAAACCTGGCTCGACCCTAGGTTCAATACTTGAATTTTCTTAGGGTATTAGCCAAGGAATTGGTTTTTTTTTAAATCTCATATTTTCTCAATACTTATAAGTTTGCCCAATGTCTAAAGAAGTGTGTGAAGGATAAGAATGAGTATATGCTTTTTCAAAGACTAATTTTGGCGGCCTTTTTTATAAAAAGCATCCATCATAAATGTTATTTAAGCTAAAAAGAAAATCAACCAAAACTTCAAGCCAATAGTCCACACTTTAAATACCTACACCAGTAAAGAATTTGAGGTTTTATGATTGCTTTTTTTGTGGAATTACATATTATAAAATATAAAATCTGACTTCCTTTTAATATGGAATATAAAAAAGGAAATTGGATCAATGTTTTCTTTGCTATCACGCTAAGGAACATTGGCTTGCATCAGCAAGCATCTGCTTACCCATGATAAGAACACATGTGTCTTATTCATTCTTATATCAACATGTTGGTATCTGCAGTGTTCTAAATTTCTAAATCTATGAATGAGGGCAATGCTTCTTATTGCAGTTCACCTACCACCTAAGCTACTGTTTGACAGTAAGCCCTCAAAAAATATTAGCGAAATGAATAGAAATACTAAGTTTTAACATAACCTGTCACTACATAGATTTTTGTATATAATTCTTCATTCCTAAAAATTATTATATTCTTGCCTAATCAACTAATTCAAGCTACTTCTCCATCATTGTCCTCCACATATAAGGAAATTATTTAGTTTAAATCATTTCTTGTGGTCAGGGATCTAGCTCAGGGGCACAGCACCTGCCTGGTAAGTGAAGGTTTTTAGTTCAATACCTAGTACAAAAGAAAAATCATTTATTAAAGCCTCTAAGTAGTCACATAGATTTGTTCATCTATAGAACTCACAATTACTATTAAATAAGACCTGTTGAAGAAGTAAAAAAGTCTTTCAATTTCTTTTTT